>VYZX01005377.1:17481-39145 GCA_013401335.1 Brachypteracias leptosomus
TTGCCTTGCTGACAGAGGTTTTGGTGGGGGGCGGGGGGAGTGATAGAGGGACTAGGGGTGGGCACCGGGCACCCAGCCAAGGTAAACCCACCACACTTCTCAAGGGCTGTTGTGCCCTATCACCACACGGTTTCTTCTCTTTTACTTATGAAGGTAAGCCCCACATGTGATTACTTTTATGGAGACACATTAATACCTTCAGATTCCAACGTAAACTTTCTTGCATAGGAATTACAATAACTGTGTATTCAAAATTAGAATCATAGAATGTTTTGGGCTGGAAGGGACCTCTAGAGGTCGTCTGGTCCAACCTCCCTATCCAAGTAAGGACATTCTACCTAGGTCAGGTTGCTTAGAGCACCATCAAGCCTGACCTTGAATGACTCCAGGAATGGGGCCTCANGTTTGCTCTTTTTAAAATTGGGCATGATGTTTCCCTTTTTCCAGTTGCTAGGGACTTCTCCTGACTGCCACATCTTCTCAAATATTATGCACTCTGGGATGCACGTCATCAGGTCCCATGGACTTATTTATGTTCAGGTTCCTCAAGTGGCCTTTGCTTACAGTGGGAGGGACTTTGTCTACCTGATCCCTGTCTTGTGGACCATCAACTTGAGGGCTGTGAGGAGAGAGGTTGCCAGTGAAGACTGAGGCAAAAAAGTTGTTGAATACCTCAGCCTTCTCCTTGTCTGTTGTTACTAATTTACCGTTGGTTGTCACCAGGGAGGGTACACCTTCTTTGACCTTCCTTTTCTGATTTAGATACTTATAGAATCCCTTCTTGTTTTTCTTTGTATACCTCACCAAGTTCAGCTGTAGCTGCACCTTGGCCTTCCTGACTTTGTCCCTGCATAACCGTGCAGTGTCCCTGTATTCCTCCCAGGCTACCTGTCCCTGTTTCAACTGTTTGTGCAGTTTCTTCTTGTTATTTAGTTCAACTAGCAGTTCTTGAGCCAACCCTGCTGATCTCTTTCCTTTCTTGCCTGATTTCGTGCCCATGAGTATTGAGAGCTCTTGTGCTCTATGGAAAGCATCCTCAAAAATCCGCCAGCTCTGCTCTGCTCCTTCATCNGTTACTCGAGTGAGACCAGCAAAGGACCACTATTATGATTAAGGGATTGGAGTATTTGTCATATGAGGAGAGGCTGAGAGNGCTTTCCTAAATATTTAGGGTCCTGACTTTGTTTGTCATTTGTCCTTCACCCCTTAAGACAGTGAACTGAACCAGTGTATGGTCACTGTAGCCTAGGCTGCCTCCAATCTTGATGTCCCCAATGAGTTCACTTGCATTTGTCACCATTAGGTCTAATACCACATCTCCTTGGATAGGGCTGTCGATTACTTGCTTTAGAACGTTGTCATCCAGGCACTCCAGGAATCTCCTGGATTGCCTAGGCTTGCCACGCTACTTTTCCAGCAAATGTCAGGATAGTTAAAGTCCCCCAGCAGGATGAAATCCTGTGAGTGTGATGTCTCCTGGAGCTGGAGTATGAAGGCTTCATTAATAGCCTCTCCTTGATCAAGTGGCCTGTAGTAAACACCAACCACAAGGCTCCCTTTGGTATCATGATCCCTAATTCTTACCCATAGCTGGTGCAACCCCAAACTTGGAGCAGGCTGAGATGCCCCACCATGTCTTTGATGTCAAACAGACTCTGTCTTTTTATCTCTATAGCAAAGTGTGAACGAGGCAGGGCTAGTCTATTTGTTGTCTTTGTTATCATGAGAGGTAAGTCAAATACAGGCAAAACTATGAGACTGCTCGCTAAAATATGAAGTCTCTGAAAAATCTGTCTTTCATAGTTCCCATGTATTGAGGAAACTCTTAACTAGTGATTATAAAATAGACCATTAACTTTGGCTCTAGTGTTACCAGATGGCAAATGGCACTGTGGGAAAGATTTACCTCCCTCTGCGACTAGCAGAGTAATACCAAATTTTATGAAGGATAGATCTTGCATGTCGTGGTAATCCTCACACTTATGACCTCCACGTTGGAAGTAAAAAGGCGTCCTGAAAATGCTGTTCTTGGTTTAAGATGCAGCAGATAATCTTCTTAAACTTCACAGGTTGCTGTGAACAAATCTCCTGCATGTTTTTCTCTCTATTCCAGCTTACCAGGGACTATAAACAAAAATTTTTCAATGGGATTGACACAGTAAGCTGGTTATATTTCTATATGTGTGCAACTATATATCTATCTACAAATTTCTATATGTGTGCATCTATATATCTACCTACATATCTATATATGTATACACATAATCAACACATGCAAGTGATTGCATCTTCCTATCCAGTGAAAGAAGAGGGATAGATTCATATTGTAATTTCAGGAAGGAACTCATTTACAACAGGAAGAGGAACTGCCACAACAAGTGGCCAAGTAGGAAACTAAGAATGATATTGGAATAGGAACAGTGAGAAACAGCTTAAGAAGATGAGGTGTTTTGGGAAATAATAAAATAGATTGAAGATGGGGGACTACTAAGAAAAAAGGAAGTCTGAGGAAAGCTTCTCTTTGTACTACTTAAAGTACCATATAAAGACTTTTAGATATAAATCAGTGACAATAGCCATGGGTTACAGGACAAATCAAACACATTAGTCTTTGCCAACAGGATAACCAAATGATTGTGGACAGCTTTAAACTAGGAACAACCAGGAAAGGAAATGAAGACCAGCAATCAAATGAGAAAGTCAAAGACTTGGCTAACAAGCTAAATGTGTAAAATTATGTGCTCAGAGTGCAACATCTGAAAGTTTGCAGATTATACAAAACTGGGAGGAGTTGCCCATATGCCAGAGGGTTGTGCTGCCATTCAGAAGGACCCTGATAGACTGGAGAAACACAACAACTGGAATCTTGTGAAATCAGCAAACAGAAATGCAAAGTCCTGCACCTAGGGAAGAATAGTCCTGAGCACAAGTAAAGGCTGAGGCCTAGCTGCCTGGCTTGGCAGAACACGACCTGGATGTCCCAGTGAACAACAAATTGAACATGCATCAGTAATGTGCCCTTGTACTAAACAACATCCTGGGATGTATTAGGAAGAACCTTGCCAGCAGGTCAGTTAGGGTGATCCTTTCTCTACTCAGCACTGATGAGTATTCTTTCTACTCAACACTGATGAGAAATATACAGAATGCTGTATCCAGTGCTGGTTTCCTCAGTACAAGAAAGACATGGAGTTACTCGAGTGAGACCAGCAAAGGACCACTATTATGATTAAGGGATTGGAGTATTTGTCATATGAGGAGAGGCTGAGAGAGTTGGGACTGTTTAGTTTGGAGAAAGGAATGTTCAAGAGTGATTCAATGTGTATAAATACCTGTTTGAAAATTTTGAAGAAGACAGAATCTGATTCATCTCAGTGATACCCAGTGAAAGACAGGACACAACGATCACGAACTAAAACACAGGAAATATCATCAGAACATGAGAAAAAACCCACTTTTTTCCTGTGAAGGCTGTCAAACACTGGAACAAGTTGCCTTCATGAGTTGTGGTGTCTCAATCCTTGGAGATATTCAAAACCCAGCAAGACATTGTACCGAGCAACCCATTGTAACTTTGAGCAGGCACTAGATGATCTCTAGAGGTCCCTTGCAATCTAAACTATTTAGCAGATACATAATTACACTTAAAGAATTTTGACTTCTAGTTTCTATTCCAGAACAATTATCTATTAGCTCCACTTTTGAGAAACCAAGGAAGGCTTCTATGATCAAGAGTGCATGCATATGAAGAAGACCTGTGTAAATGACAAGGAAATTACAAATCAGAAAGAAAGAACTCAAATAAATATGGTAAGCAGAGACACCCTTTAAAAATTGAGTGTTTTCTTCAAGACAATTTCAAGACACTTTCTTTCTGCTAGGAAGAAGAAAACACTAGCATCTCCAAATGTCCATTGCATGGATGAAGAAATTAGGACAATGAAGACATTGTATCCTTTGGCCCCACAGTGAAACAACTATAATGTATCACTTTTGATATCTCAGCCCTTATTTATTCCAAGAGTAGGACTTCCAAATGGATATGCACATATACGTGTGGCTTTTAACAAAAATACGAAGTGCCAGAAACCCAATGCCTGGTACAAAAAGGTCATTCCGTCCTGAAACTGGGCATAGACTTTCAACTAGGCGTGTAAAATGTAACAAAGGCTTGGAAGGGAAGCAAGAGAGTTGGAGATGACAAATTTCTGTATCAGATTGTGCTTACCTTAGAGTAATATAATGTCTTTGAAAAGATAAATAATATGCTTGTTTTCATCTTTTTTAATACTTTTGAACTTTTAAGAAATATATATTAATTCTCTGGAAGAATGACCCCATATGCAGTTTCCAAATAGCAAAAACACTGCAATAAATTAAACAATGAATCAGTCCTGCTACCCCCATTTCACTTTTGAAAGACCAGGGGTACCTTAAGGAAGAGCAGTTCTCTAGAGATTTGAAGCAAAAGGGGCAGGTGGCTTTAAAAGCTTTGGTAATGGTCAATAAAAAGAGTTGATTCAAAAGAATCTTCCCAAGGGAAAAAAATATAACCTGATTGGCATAAAGCAAATGAGAATGTAATCAGAGACATCTGCATATTAGAATTTCCTTTCCTTCCTAAATTGCAGAGATTTTTTGTTAACGTTAGATTAATATTCTTATTCTATCAGTTCCTTATGGTTCACAGCTAATATTTAGAGGACAGGGTTCTTTTTTTGAAAAAAAAAAAAAAAATGTTTAGAGGATAATGAATTCAAGAAACTTGTATTTTCTTTATATACAAGAAAAAAACCCAAACACCCCAAAACAACACAAAAACCAACAAAAACCTTTTAAAAAGTTTTCTTATATACTATGCAACTCCATGTTGATATGACCAGGCAGATACTTTGTCTTGAAAAAGTTGTGAGATAATGCCTCAGTAATATATATTATTTTTTATTATCTATAGAAATAATAGTCTGAAAGCTTCAGTCCATGGGAAGTTCAAACACCAACATGGCACACAAACACATTAAAATGCTTAATGACCAGAAGAAAACTGAATTATTCTTGACAACAGCCTATAATTACCTTAAGTAAATATGTATCAAATTTTATCTTGTCATTTTGATACCATTAATCTATGTAATTTTACATTGTGTTCTTTATTTTCTGAAAGTTTATCCAGAGCTCCTCCTCTCTTTTTAATGCAAGACTGATTTATAGTTCTTTCCATATTGCTTCTTTAGCTACTTAGTTCCATATTTTGACCTGCCTGTGTATTAAGAAACTCTGGTCGAATTGTGTTTAGGCTAGTCACCTTATTAACTGCAATCCTTTCCTTTTTATTTTTCAGTTCTTTGTACACTACTATCTTGAGTGTTTTATGGACATCAATCATTATTTTTCTGACTGTAAACACAGTCATTGCATTCCCAAGAAGACACCCAGCAGCACCTCCACACCATAGCTATATTCACTTATGTATATGGGCCATGCTTGCTACATTTCCTTGAACCATAACATAACAATCCTAAAGTTTTAAGAGCTAAATACATAAAGATGTCTGAGACCCAGTGACAATATCCCTTTCTTACATATTCTGCCACCCTGTGAAATTCACGTTGCTTCCTGACAGACATAGGCAGAACAGCATTGAGGAAAACTTATAAACATTTAATAAGATTTACAAAATAGAGTGTGCAGAGTATGGACACATTTAGTCCACAGAAAATGTAGATAGATAGGAAACAAAACCCTGCTTACCTTTTTCAGTGAAATACACATCCACCTTGAGGCTGAGACAGTTCTTTCTGCTATAATCTCACTGAAATGAATACATTGTCGAAGATAAAAATGTCAACTCTTCTTATTTACTGATCACACAGTCTATTAACAAATGTAGTCAGATGAAATCCTAGAGGCAGAAAATCTAGTATTTCTAATTCTTATTTGTCATCACTTTTACTTATATTATTGACTTATAGACATGTGTTTAAGGACACTCAAAGTTGTATATCTCTACTTGTTCCATAAAAAGAGTACCTTGGTTGATATATATATATATATAAGGACTGGCCTTTGTGCTTTCCATATACATAAGCTTAACCCAGTTTTAGTAATACATTTAATCATTTTTTTTGCCACTGATATTTAAATAGCTTTCAAAATGTGAAAGAGTATTATAACAAAAATTTGAGCCTCCATATTAGGAAGCTTTCTGCAGAACATTCCAGACACTCCAATAAATTCAAATCTCCCATTCCCAAGTTTTCAATATCACAATGAATCTGTAAGTATTATGTTATTGCTGAGGTGTTCTACATAAGGACTAATTTGGTGAGAACAGTTGCTATTATCAGTATAAATAGCAAAGGGCTTAAAGGTGTAAAGGCTCCCGAGCAGTTAAGCATCTGACGTTCATGAGGAGCAATAGGGACATTGTTAGCAGGAACTCATGTGCCCAGGTCATTTGAGGGCTATTCACACTGAAAACACTGTGGGCTGGCATTTTAAATTTGGAAACCAAAGGTTGTAATTAGGCAACAAATTCCCTCAGAGGACCTATGCTTGAAAAGGCAAGCTCTTTATTTATTAAAGTGTTCACAAAATTCTGAAATCTTCTAAATCACATACACATGGTCTATCATTTAAAAAAATGTTTCCTTAGCGCTACTGTTTATGACCATTCTTACAAGTTATTAATTTATTACCATTCTTTAATATTTGCACTTTTTAAATTCTCTTAATTTGGTTTAATTTGTCTTCTACAAATCCAGTTTTCTCAAAGATTCTACTCCCTACAGCTGCTGCTTTTCTTTACCTAAAGCATGTATTTAGCTTTTTAAAAGTGTTTAAAATCATTTGCTATTATAAGGAAAATGGACTTTACTCACTTCTCTAATAATAATTTCCTGACTATCTTGAGAAAAACTGCTGCATGGCCTAGTTTCTCCATTTGTTAATTAATATTCATTGCTCATATCCTAAAAGCTTTCATTTCCTAGTGTTTTTACAAAATAAATTTCAGAAACTAGTATAAAGTTTCAAAATACTTTGGATTACTATTATCAAATGCAAAGACTAATAATGGATATGACTAAGAAATTATTCTCCCTTTTTTATTCTTTTATAAAGCTAGGGAGCCTAAAGCTATATTATTGAGCACCGTGTCTGCCAGACCTTATTCTCTGCAATTATATGTGAACCATGTTATATGTCATTATTACTCAACCTGAAAATGTAGGGATTTTTCTTTTATGAAAAAATATATAATTTTAAAGATAAATTTATAAACCAAAAACCTAAACATAGAGTTTGATAATAGTTTTGGCCTCCAGCTAGATCAACATGATCTATCAACAATTTTCTGCTTATGTTGCTTTAAAGTCCAACCAAGTCCTTTTCTTGTTATTTGCTTCTTATCGATGTTTTCTTTTCTTTTTTTCCACAACCTCAGCTGGTGTTAAGCATAACAAACAGTTTAAGGACTCTTTTTGTCTCAGAAGTCTAATGGTTTAAATCCCTCTGATCATGTTATTCTTTTAACCTAAAAAATTTCTACAGTGGTAATGTTTCTAACATTTTCTGCCTCCAAACACTGTGTGTAGTCTTTCATCTCAGTTTTCCTAGTTAAGATTTAAGCTACTGCTTTAGGCTGCCTGCAAGTTTTGTATTATCAAGCCTAAATACAGTAAACATTGTGATAGGAATGTCATTTGTTTTAATTATCCACATCAAATAATTCTATCCTTGTCTTTCAGAAGAAAACATGTTAAGAAGCTTCTATCCTTTCTTCTCCATTTCTCTGTTGAAAATCGTAGGAGGTATAGTTGATTCATGTCTTAGAGATGTCCTTGGTGTTATGATTTGTAAGGCAGCAGAATCAAACAGTGTTCTAATTCCATCACTCTATAGTCATTAAATAAGTATTTTCTGGAATCCCTTCATGTTAACAGCTCAGATGTTATAAAAAGATACCCTAAAATTTCTGTTAGGAATAAGTCTTGTCTTGCCATGTTTGTATCAAAGACATTAGATTCCTGTTTAAACACACCTTGTCAGCTGTTAGGTTTGACATATGTTCATTATTTCCCATTCTGTAAGAAGCATGTTTTTCGCAGTGATTGCTAAAGCTTTAATATTTATGGCTTTTTTAGACAGAAGGACTTATTTTCTTTTCAGTAATCACTATGTATTGGATAGAAGGGAAGTAAAAAAAGGACTTAGACATCTAATATAGGGCTTCAACGGAATTTAGGAGCTCAGATCCAAATCTGTAATCCTGAAAATTCCTAGTTAATTGATTTCTAAAACTTCAGGCATCTGATTTCTAAAAGGGTTTTTTCGACTTTTGCCAGAAAGTTTTCTGAGTCTAACATAAGTACAAATTCCTTCTCTTTGACAGAATTAAACTGTTTGCTACCTATTTCTAACCTCAACAAAGGCAAGGCATTGTCTTTTTTAAACCTCATGGTGGTCTTGACCCAGTAAACACTATTACCTACATGGGATCAGTCTCACAAAATGCAGTGTTCATCAAAAAGTAAGCCCTGCTACTCTTTTTGTTTGGTTTTTTTTCTTCTTTTTTTTCTTTTTAACTCTTTCTGGTCATCAGAAGAAACAGCTTCAGTTTAAGAAGAATGAGATAGCTTTGGCTTAAGAAGAATGAGTCACAATTTCTTAGGCTTCTCCTAAAGAATTCCATGGTCCAGATCCCAAGAGATGAGAAGTTCAATTTACAGATTTGATTCTTGTGCTGAAGGACATGTGGTCTGCCTCACCCCTCTGTATATCATGTTTCATCAAACACATTTTGGTAGCATTCTACATGTTTCTAAATCACCCCTAAGATGTACTGACATCTTTCCACAGATGGAATGGAAAGCCAATGTGTGGGTAAAGACAGTTATTTTTTGGTTGGTACTAACTGGCAACCACAGTAGTTTAACCAAAATACCTTTAAGTAAAGGCAATGTCCTCAACTTCCAATTTATCACCCTTCAAAGCCAGTCCAAAAACACCAACATGACAAAAGAGCTCCAGGTGAAAGATGTGTCCATACAATATATGGTCAGTTCTACCTCCTTTTGTTCACAGATTGCTCGGTGTCACTAAGAAGAAAGGTTTTCCTAGGCTAAGAATAATTTACCGTGACAATACATTGGTACATCTAACTAACAGTAGAAATGTCTTAAACTATTTAATATCTACAGAAGAATAAAAATGTTGGAGTTCTTTCTCAAAGAAATATAAATGTTACAGAAGATTATATTTTAATATTTCTCCACATATAACATTTTGGTCCTGAATCAAATACATACAAAGCAGGCCTTGCAGCTTTGAAGTAGTTCATATGCTTTAAGTCATGAATGTTGTAAGGCATGAAAGACATAAAATACCCCTACTCCAAGAATGAGGCTCCCTTTTTCATAAATAAAGATTATTTATTCAAGCCATACTGAATCACTATTTTTTGCTTCCTATTTATCCTGCATATCATTTTCTTGTCCTGGTTATTTCTCATTATAGTTATCTGTCTTCTTGCAATCCCTTTGTGTTATAAATTAAAAAATAGTGTAGTATGTATATATTCCATTGTTATCTTAGGTTCACCTTCTTCCCCACCTAACAAATCAGAGTCAAAAGCAATTGAAGCATGAAAATTTTCAGGTAGTGGAGTATCTCTAATTGTATGTGACTGCACAATCCTAAAAATTGAAACACCTTCAATTCTTCAGATGATATTACAGAGCTTTTCTTTATGGACTTTCATCCTAAGAGAACAAGACATCTTTTGAGAATTTGGCATCCAGGATATTATGATCATGTTTAGAAAGTAACATGCAACATCAGCAGTGTATAGAATCTCTTTTTGCTTAGGACTACTTTCAGAAGTGGCAAGGTAAACTGGTTTAGTAATCTTTTCTCATTATATCATCACATCTACAGAAGTTATTTGAAATGGGATTCATCTGCCCAAATGTATATCTACAGTATATATTTACATCTGAGCTAATCATCCAAACTTCCGTTATATAGGCCGCAGAGAGATGTTAACACTTCCAGGAATTTTATCCTCTTGTAAACATTAAAAAGAGATAAGGTGAACCATGCCTACAAAAAAAAAGTCAATTTCTCTCTCCTGACTTTAAAAATATTTATGATATTTTTGCATAGTTATAAATGTGTGATGAGTTTGTAAAATCACAGAAGAGTAATTTCACTATCAAAGTCAGCTATATAGGTACAACTTAATATGTCTGAAAAAATCCCCCCAACAACAAACAACCCTGAACTTGTCTCTCTTACAGCTAAGAGCTAGAGATGAAATAAAATCTCTTGGATTTTTCATATGTATTTTATCCTGTAGGAAACCCATAATTCCTGTCTACTTAACAGATTTTAATTTATCTTCAACTAAATGATTGCCTATCAGCTCAATTTAGCTGACAATTTTAGACAGTGAACGCTGTTGTGCATGGATAACTTGAATAGTTTATAAAGTCTGTGAAAATAATGTTAAAGGTGCCTTGATACTAAAACTGAATTCACAAAAGCAAGCGAGCTCAGGACTACCGGGTTTTTTTAATATAGGCACAGAACTAAATGGACATAGCCATCCTAATTTGAGGCATAAGCTCGGAACGTGCTTTTATACACAAAGCTGTTCCTGGAAGGCATTAATTATTAATTAATATAAGAGCCATCTCAACCTGTTTTTCAAGAGTTCTTTGTAGTTTATGAGCAGTAGCATTATGTAAGTTTTCCCACTGTCTGGAGTGCTCCAGTTCTCCCCTATGCTTGTAATTGGAAACTGACCAAACGCATTAAATCTGCAGGTTGTACAAAAGCTCCTTCCAGAAAACGGGCTTCAGGGTTCAGCCCAGCCCTGAGTAGAATGGCTGACATTCCAAGAACAGTTGATCTTCCCAGTAAATCACGAACTTTCTTTTTTCATTGGGAAAGTTTGTGGAATGTCCAAATTCATATCTGGGTAAAGATACTGGTTAATTCTGGTATTTTGTTAATTGATTTACATGGAACAGTGTTGAAAAACTGAAATGAGGTTATTATAAAGTGATCTTAGAGCCTTGCAAGAAAAAACTGTTGTCAGAGGAAAGCTAGTTTATAAAGAAACTGTATTACTGTCTTCTAAGAAGAAACAGTCATTTAGTGGTTGAAAAACAAAGTCTCTTTTGCTGTGTGAACCACCTGTCATTGCATATGCAATGTCTTTGTAACGTGTTTACTTACTTGGAGGTTTTTCTCTTTGACTTCCCTCCCAAGTCCTAATACTGAATGATAAAGAGCTTGTGTTTATGTGACATTGGATTTTATTTTATTTTTAATTCTTTCGGAATTACTGGCCTCGCAACATCATCCAGGGTACTATAAGTCTGCCTTTCCTAATCTTACCTCAGCATGGTGCCAATTACCTTATCTATCCTCAGTGCAGCAATCACCTCCAGACGGCCATATAAAAAGGCTGACAATATACATCACTGTCTGTAAAACACCTCAAAAGTCTGGGCAGCAGCCAGGTTTCAAAAGACCTTGGGCAAATTTTTGAATTGTGTCCCATGCTAACTCTTAAGTTGATTTGGGAAGATTTAGCCCACAACATGCTTATCTTTTGCAGTATAGCTATTGAATGTCCATTTCACTTTTCTCCAGTACAAACATTTTGAATTATCTTTCAATACTAGAAACGAATGGCAAAACTAAATAATTTCTAATGCTCTATTCTTGTACCTAAAAACTTTAGATCTCTCTAGTTCCCACACTTACACATATGTCTTTCTCAATATGTATAAGCATTTTCTTCTGTGTAAGATATTTACTCCTTTCTTTTTTTACCCAACACTGAATCAAACTACCTTCTCTAACGGTTTTGGAAGTAGGCATCCTGCTTTAATGGTGATCTATTGCTCTTTTTATTTTAATGAGGATTTACCAAGTTTCTGACTGAATGAGCACACAAAAAGCAAATCTACCTCACGTGTGCCAATTGATTGCACATGCACCATAGGTGTAACGGAGGCTGCTTGCTTGGCACCTCTGAGTAATGGGAACTCTGCAGAGCCATGAAGTATACCATTACACGTTACCTTGATTTGTTATCCTCTTTCCACTTGGTTATCCTTTGCTCCGGTCTGTTTCCCCTCTCCGTCTCCAGATTCCCAGTGATATCTGCCATCTTGCCTCAGGTTTATAACCTACTCATCCCCTGCCCAATGTTGGGGTAATGGGAATACAAATGACAACATAGATGAAAGTAAGGAGAAAAGGATGGTCTTGTGCTTAGTTTTCAATAGAATTGAAGTGCCTAGGCAGTGTGAAAAATGCCACTCGTCCAAATCTGCTTCATTAGGCACCTAAATGCCCCTGAGGATCTGACTTTAAGAGATACAAGATACAAATATTCTCTAAAAGCAGAGGCACAACTAAAGGGGACGTGAAGTAAAGAGAAAGGGAAAAAGGTATATGAAAAAGAAACATTGCCAGGGAGCAGTGGAGACCAGGGCCTCCCCAGGGGGAGTGGCAGGTGCTCCTGGGGATCCATCAGGGCTGGGCCTGGCAGACAGGACCTGTCCCATCCCCAGCCAGAAGCAGGGTAGCTGAGAGAGCAATGGGTCTGCCCCAGCCCTGGGCATTGGGTACCTCCCTGGGCCAAGACATGGGCCTGCGGGTGGGCCTGGTTTGATGGTCCCTGAAGTCGGGCAGGGAAGAGATGGAGACCAGTCCTGCTGTAGTATTTCTGGGGCAGGGCCTGAAATGGGGCCCTGGGCCCTAGACAGGGCAGGGAGGGTCCTTGGAAGGTGGGTAGGGACAGCCAGGTCTGTGGGTGTCCTTAGGGCCCTGCCAGCTATGAAAGGTACATGTCAGTAGTTAAGCACTTAGCTCTTTGAATCCTCACCTATCCTCAGCTCCACATGCCCCAGGTTATTTTGGGATATGCTTGTTGAACCGAGCTCATTTCACTTAACCTTACAATGAGAAAGGCACCTCAGGTAGGGTTGTAGCAGTTTTGCTTTCCTTGATCAAAGGGAAAGATAAAGAATCATAGAATGTATTGGATTGAAAGGGACCTTCCAAAGTCATTTAGTCCAGCCCCCTGCAGTCAACAGGGACATCTCTAACTAGGCCAGGTTGCTCAGAGCCCCTTCAAGCCTGGCTTTGAACGTCTCCAGGGATTAGGCCTCCATCACCTCTCTGGGCAACCTGTTCCAGTGTTCCACCACCCTCATAGTAAAGAACTTGTTCCTAATGTCTAATCTAAATCTATCCTTCACTAGTTTAAAACTGTTGCCTCTTGTCCTATCACTACATACCCTTGTAAACAGTCCCTCCCCTGCTTTCTTGGAGGCCCCCTTCAGGTACTGGAAGACTGCTATAAGGTCTCCTCGGAGCCTTCTCTTCTCCAGACTGAGCAACCCCAAGTCTCTAAGTCTGTTTTCGTAGGAGTGGTGCTCCAGCCCTCTGATCATCTTCATGGCCCTCTTCTGGACCAATTCCATTAGGTCCATGTCCTTCTTTTTTTAAGAGTACCAGAGCTGGATGCAGTACTCCAGGTGAGGTCTCACCAGAGCAGAGTACAGGGGCAGAATCACCTACCTCGACCTTCTGGCCTCACTTCTTTTGATGCAGCCCAGGATGCAATTGGTCTTCTGAGCTGCAAGTGCACATTGTTGGCTAGGTCAAACTTTTCGTCCATTGGTACCCCCAAGTCCTTTTCCACAGGACTGCTCTCAATCACATTATCCCCCAGCCTGAATTGATAGCGAGGATTGTCCTGTCCCAGGTGCAGGACCTGGCACTTGGCCTTGAACTTCATGAGGCCCACATTGGCCCACTTCTCAAGCATGTCAAGGTCCATCTGGATGGCATCCTGACTTTCTGGTATGTCAACTCCACCACTCAGCTTGGTGTCATCTGCAAACTTGCTGAGTGTGCACCTGATCCCACTCTCTATGTCATTGGTGAAGATATTAAACAACACCGGTCCCAGTNGGTCAAACTTTTCGTCCATTGGTACCCCCAAGTCCTTTTCCACAGGACTGCTCTCAATCACATTATCCCCCAGCCTGAATTGATAGCGAGGATTGTCCTGTCCCAGGTGCAGGACCTGGCACTTGGCCTTGAACTTCATGAGGCCCACATTGGCCCACTTCTCAAGCATGTCAAGGTCCATCTGGATGGCATCCTGACTTTCTGGTATGTCAACTCCACCACTCAGCTTGGTGTCATCTGCAAACTTGCTGAGTGTGCACCTGATCCCACTCTCTATGTCATTGGTGAAGATATTAAACAACACCGGTCCCAGTACGAACCCCTGAGGGACACCACTTAGCTCCTTTTTCCATCTGGACATCAATCCATTGACCACTACCCTTTGGAGGTGACCATCCAGCCAATCCATTATCCATCAAACAGTCTACCCATCAGATCCATTTCTCTCCAATTTAAAGAGAAGGACATTGTGGGGGAGCATGTCAAAGGCCTTGCAGAAGTCCATATAGATGACATCTGTAGCTCTTCCCTTGTCCACTGATACAGTCACTCCATTGTAGAAGGCCACTGGATTAGTCAGGCAGGACTTACCCTTATTAAAGCTGTGCTGGCTGTCTCAAATTACCTCTCTGTCTTTCATATGCTTCTAAGATGATCTGTTCCATGATCTTGCTAGGCACAGAGGTAACACTGACAGGTTGGTAGTTCCCAGGGTCCTCCTTTCTACCCTTTTAAAAAATAGGTGTAATGTTTCCCTTCCCAGACCTTCAGAAGGCTTTTCAGTCTGATGTCTGAACTTTCCCCTAAAAGTATCTGGGTGTCCCCTCTAAGTAGCTCTCTCTTTTTGACTTTACAAGGTTGATTCTAAGTATTTTACTTGGGTACCTCAAATTAGGTAAGATTGTAGTATCTTAGACCTGGCCAGGAGCTGAACACCACATGGCAGCTCAATCATACCCCCATCCCTGCTCTCCTCTGGTGGGATGAGAAGGAGAATAGGGAGAAAAAGGAAAAACCCTATAGATTGAGATAAGGAGAATTTAGCAGAAAACACAAGGGGAGAAGAAACAGCAGTAATAACAATAATAGTAATGAAACAATATGCAAAGTGAATGGTATAAAACCCACCAAATGCCTAGAACTGCACCAACAGCCCAAGGCCAGAAACCCACATGCCCTGCCAAGCCTTTCCTTCACCCTTTTATAGCAAGCTTGATGTCAATATGATATTGAATATCCTATTGGCTTGTTTGGTTGTCTATCCTGGCTGTGGTCCCCTCCCAGTTTTTGGTGGAAATCCCTATCCTAGACAAACTGAGGACATGGATGAATTTGTGACTTACCTCCTGTGATCTTTCTCCTCACAAGACACTTTTATGCTTTTTCTCATGCAGGCCTGAGGAGTTGCCATGCCTTTTTTCTAAATGCCTATGATCCTGATAAGCAAATTTACTACAGGTGAATAATACAAGCGCTGCTTTCACAATGAAGAGCACACACTCGAAAGACTTCCTTCTAGCTACCTTGCCTTTCCGCCATGGGAAAAGAATGAAAAAAGTCACCTAGAAGTGCTAGCTTTTCTTGTGGTTAATGCTGATTTCACCTAATCTATATGAGAAGATTGAACCATAAAAGTAGGAGTGCTGGAGGTGGAGAAAGTTTTAAAAGCATGATCAAGACAAATGCTCCTCTTGGTTCAGGTAGCATAGTGAGAAACACAGCTCCCACTCTGGCAGGGGAGAGTAACTCAGGTTAGGCTGACAGGAGTCTTCCTATGGTAAAAGCCTGTTAGCGCCCATGCCACAGACTAAAGAAGACTGCAAACATAACATTGGGAAAGAACATTTTGTGGAGTGAGATAAATAACCCACTAAATTATATTTCCTTGCAGTAAATCCCTCAGGTGGCTGCAACAGAACACAGACTCCATGGGAGCGGAGCAGGGGGATTGTTCTGTCTTTTCCATCCTCTTGCACTGTGAATCTGGACTAACACATTTAAACTAAATCCAACAGAAATGAGAAAGTCCTGGAGAAGATAAAATATTTAAAGTTGCTTCTAAAAACAGTTTATGGAATTCTTTAGCTTAGTCCTGCTTATGCAAAAACAAGGGAAGAGTGCAGTAATCAAAGCCATGTGGGAACAGGACAACATTATAAATGGGAGATTTTAAAAAGAAAAAAAAAAAGAGAGAGAGCCAACAATGTAGAAACATATGAAGAGGCTCAGAAAGTGGATCAGAGAGACCAGGGGATTGAAATCGTGGCCAAGAGAACAATAGGGGAGCCAAAGGCCAAAGTAGAGAAGGGAAAGGAGAAGCAGAAGGCAAACTCTGGGACTGAGAGTACCATGCCAAAACACAGCTAAGAAATGCAAAATATACTGCAGAAACAAAGACCTGGAGAAAAGCAGTATCAACACAGACTGGAAATATCCTCTGGGAACAGCATTATTGCTCTACTGCTGGCCACCTACAGACTGATTTCACTAGGCATAAGGAAACATAATCATTAGGCAACTCATAACTCTTAAACCTACCTGTATGTTGCCAGTGTTTGCTGACTTCTAGTACATCAACATCACAGTTCATTTTTAAATGCTGTTTTCTAGTATAGAAGTTGTTTTGTAAATCTTTTATATTTCAATTCTTGACATTTTGTAAGCTTAACATAATTTCTCCAGTTTTTGTGTGTTTGCAGTGAGCATTTCTTAATAACTTTGTTCTTGTGACATAGTATAATCCCCATTTTAAATTAAGGTGTTTTATGAAGGCAGAAAAGCTTATGTTCCCATTTAGATCCTTTTTAAAGACACTTCATGATACTTTCTGCATTTCATTAAAACGTTTATGACAGTCAAAGATATCTGGAAACTAATAATATCCTGGACTACATCAAGAGAAGCATGGCCAGCAGGTCGAGGGAGGTGATTCCACCCCTCTACTCCACCCTCATGAGACCTCACCTGGAGGACTGCATCTAGTTCTGGAGACCCTATTACAAGAAAGATCTGGACGTACTGGAACGTGTCCAAAGGAGGGCCATAAGGATGGGCAGAGGGCTGGAGCACCTCTTCTATGAGGATAGACTGAGAGAGTTGGGGTTGTTCAGTCTGGAGAAGAGAAGGATCCGAGGGGACCTTATGGTGGCCTTCCACTATCTTAAGGGGGCCTACAAGAAAGCTGGGGAGGGATTTTTTAGGATGTTGGGTAGTGGTAGGACTAGGGTCTACTAGAAGTGGGTAGATTCAGATTAGATGTTAGGAAGAAGTTCTTCAGCATGAGGGTGGTGAGACACTGGAACGGTTGCCCAGGGGGGTGGTGGAAGCCCCATCCCTGGAAATTTGTAAGGCCAGGTTGGATGGGGCTCTGAGCAACCTGATCTAGTGGGAGGTGTCCCTGTCCATGACAGGGGGGTTGGAATTAGATGATCTTTAAGGTCCCTTCCAACCCTGACAATTCTATGATTCTATGATTTCCAAATCTTTCTATCGTATCAACAGAAATCAAAATTGTTAATTTGTTACTTAGCATTCTGCTCTCCATCCACTGAGTTCAGGCATCAGAGTTCAATAAGAACTATGTTGCTGAGGTTTTTTCCTTCATCCATTTGTTTTGTTTCAGGTTGTGCACGTATTTAACTGTACTTCTTACTAGGTTCTTGCTGTCGTATAATACCTTCAGGAGCCTATGAACTAGTAGGTTTTTTTCCATGTTATGTGCTTTCTCTAAGTTTCTGTGTACTTGTATCTTTTGAAACCCTGATTTCCCCATACTACCTTTTGTTTTGACAACTATAAGGTAATCCAAACAACTCCATGGCAGCCAGCCTATTCCTTCACCTATGGTCGGGTGCTTAACAGCATCAATATTCATTTTTAATCTCTCGCTACATCTGCAAAATCATTAATGCCACATTTCCAGACATGCAGTTACCAGTGTTTAAGGTTGGGGTTTTTTTCAACTGTTTCCAGAAGGCTCTTTCACTGCTTTCTTTGACTATGGAAGACTCATTTCCTTAGTCTAGCTCAAATAAAGATGGAGATTTGAAATCAACAGCTGTCAATATTAGTCTCTAGATCAAATTGTGAAAAAAGCAAAAGACGTCATGAAATCATCAGCCTTTTTTTTTTTTTTTAAATTAAACTTATTAGAACTTTAATAATGAGCTTTTTCTACTGCTTTCACAGTTCTGAAACTTCCTACATTTTCTTCAGCTGTAAGTGCTCAAAAAATGTTGCCTGGGTACTGCACTCCACTTCTGCATTCTGCAGGGCTGGCAAGAGTTAGTGAACATTAAATGGTTGAGATCAACATATCATTTTCATTCAGCTACTGATATTTGGTGTGGATCTTCTAAGAGACATAGCAAAGTGCCTCTGTAGCTCTAGGAAATCTTTACACAGACTAAACAAATTCAGATGAGGTAGTTAAACCATTGATATATGGTTATAGCAAGAGTAAGTACAACAGTAAAATTAACCATATATACAAAATTTATGGATCCAGCATGACTTCTTCTAATTAACTGAAATATTCAGCATCAGTATAAATAGCCTTCAAGGCAGGAGTAAGGATGCAGTGATTACCATAGTAAACAATCTTGCTCATCAGTTAACCAAAACAACAAAAACCAGCTATAGTTAGTGCTCTGCTGGCAGACAATCAAGCCCCAAATAAGCAACAGTTGTGTTAAAATCTAAATAAGACTGAGGATGCACTGAGTCATAGATGGAGATTTTTGTGGACAGATTATGTTACAATACAGGAAACTAAAAAGTCACACAATCTTCATATATAAAATTCAAGATCTTACATAATTATAGTATTTCATAATAACCTTTTGTTGGGGAAAGATGCCTTTTTCAGTTTCATTGTTTACATTAATTACATATTGAAAGCTTATTTATTATAAATGAAGGCTAACAGAGGTAAAGACCTATCCTACTGTTCATAGTAATTGTATCCTCAACAGTATGAAATATTGCTGACAAACGTTCTAGAAGATTAGAGAGGAATTTTAACTTCTCCCTTGCATATTTTGTTCTCCATCATCTGTAAATGTTCAGTGTTGACTGAGGTAGAAAATGTAACTGCTATTGAATACTATAATTTCTTCATCTATGCTTTCAATGTGCTGCACGAGCATTGCACTGTTCATATCTGAATTAAGGTCCCAGTTTCCCAGAACGCTTGCACAGTGCAGGGGTAATTTATTTTCAAATACATGGATGTTTTCAGATGTTATTGTAATAAAATACAGTATGGTGTCATTTAACTATGCCATGCAACTGGATCCCTAGCTGATTAGAAGACGGAATAAAAATGTGAGGAAGTTACATAGCATAATCTTATTAGCTTGTGAATGAATCTTTGAGCATTCTGATTACCTCTTGCAATGAAGATATGTAGTTAAAATTTCCAAAAGCAGATAACAGCTCTCATGAAAAGCTCTAGATTAAGGAAGCATCAAATCCTTGTTTAATACCCACGCTGTAAATTTTAATCACTGAAATAAAATTTTGTGACTTCCATTATTTCTTTTATTTTGCATTGTGTTTTCCCAAATGAGGTGATATTTTCTAGGGGAAAAAAAAAAAAGATACACACTTTCATTCGTTAGAAGGGATTTATTGCAAAATAAATATCAAAAGAAAGATAATTCCGATGTATATTTCATTATTCAGAAAGGAAAAGCAAGATTTAATTTTAACTTATTGATGAACTCTTAAGAATTTTTAATAAGGTCTGTCTGAAAAATCTTGGCAGACACTGTATCAGGAAGAAAAGGAGGGGGGAAATCCCTTCAGATCCCTTTGTTTAATGGTCATATATTTCCTTTATGTTATGTCCAGTCATAGATAAAATGCAGAGAACATTTCTTATTCATGAGCTGCTACTGTTGTCACCCAAGTTTAGTTTTGAAATCTGGAGCTTTTTTAGGTTTTAAATATTATTTTAAATAATATTTATGCAGCTCATAGAGGAGAGCAATAAAACACCTTTTTTTTTGTCTATTTAATGGTATTATTAAACTTAATTTTCTCAAAATTTTGAAAAGAGCTTTTCCACTTTTAAGAACAATTTTTAAAGCACTGAGGCTTAAATCATGGGCAATTATGACAAGGTCAACTACTTGCCAGTATACAATTGTCTGGTGGCATAATTTAGTTTTTCAATAAAAAATGGGCTTTTCAACTCAACAATATTTTCCACAGGATTATTTACTTTTAAAAGAGAGCATTTTTCTTTTGGAAAATAGGTTTCTGATTGTTGTAACAAAAATATATTTAAGTTTCATTTATTGTTTTACATTGAAAAAAAAAGACCAAAAAAAAGATTTGGTTTTCAAGTGAAATGTGTTCACAGAAGACATATTTCAGATGGGTCTAAAAAGTCCTCCTACGTTTAATGTAAATATGAAGTAGTAAACATTCAGGAAAGAATATTTATGTTAACTCTTTTATGTTTATATGTCTTCATAGCTTGATTAGAAAGATGTACTAAAATAATCTTTTTGGAATGATGCAAATTTAGTTGAATTTCTCTAAGAAGACTATGTCTTCTACTGCTCAGCTTCCTAGCTTGTCAGATCAGAAGAGGCAACAAAACTGATGATAACTAATAAAAAAACGTAATGATAGATCAACGCCATAATGCCCACCCCCTTGTTTTCCATACCATTTTAGCTTCTTCTAAAGTCTTCTCATTTGCTCAGAATTTTCCCTTGTTGTTTTACAGTCTGTTTGCTCAATGTTTTTGCTCTTTGCTTGTTATTGTCAAATCTATTTTTAAAAAATTATTTTATTCTCTCATTCCTTACTGGCTTTCCTTTTATTCCAGAACAGAAGTAGCAGATTTGGCCTCATGAATTTCAATGCAACAGCAGTAGGAAAATATCCTACATGACTCTTCTCTCAGGATCAAACTGTGTAATGAAATAATGCCTTGATAATTTTAATTTTTCTTACAGATGGGAACTTTTTCAATTGATTCTCTGATTGACAAATAGAAATTAAGTTAATATTTTCTAGGAGGCATAAACATAGGTCTGGTGAAACCTTCTGATTGCAGAGTCCAGTAACTTCTTTTGTTATAAAATGTAATTAAAAAATCCATCAAGTTCAATTATTAAAATAACTGGATATTTCTGAAATTCTTTTGACCCATTCTTCCAAAAAGCTGCCCAGAAAATTTCTTCTTTGATGACACTCAAATTTATCTAAGAGAAATGAATATGCATTTGTTCTTCTAGAGAAGATATGTTCTCTAGATAATCTCTAGAGGTCCCTTCCAACACCTACCAGTCTGTGATTTTGTGATTCTGTGATTCAGTGATTCTGACTGTATTGTGGGGTGAGTCTTTCTGAAGCTTCAATGGATTATATTCTCTGGTTTTGGTTGTTGTTTGGGGGTTTATTTATTTATTTATTTCCTCTGCATATTCATATTATTTGTGTTTATTCACATTTTATTTATTTATTTATTTATTTATTTATTTATTTTTGTCCATAAACCTGAAATTCATTGTACTGAGAGCTCACTGTCAGTTTTCATATTCCATCTGATATTAGTATCACTGTTAGTAGCCCCTGTGCTAAACAGCAGCAAAGATCAGCCTTACACTTTGGCAATGTGTATCATGTATTTAACCAGCAGCTGAGGGAC
>VYZX01005378.1:2078-54306 GCA_013401335.1 Brachypteracias leptosomus
ACTTCCCTAACACTGAACAATATAATCTGTATAATTATTAGAATAAAAATGAAAAAAAGTTCAGTTTTATACATAAAACCAAGATGTGAATCCATTACATTTTCAAGCCTTCTTTTGCCTCCAGAAAACAGCTGTAAATGAAGCAGCTGTAAGACTGGAGAATTCTGATGCAACTATTTTGGGACCTCTGGATGAACATTTTGGGGTTTTCTTCTCTATGTGGAAAACAAGGTATCATGAAATTTACAGGAAAACAAAAACCAAACATTGTCTTGAGCAATAGAGAACAGATTTAAACAAACCTTTTCCTCTTGGAGCTGCTACAAATTCCTTTTTCCTACATTAAAGGTCAGTCAAAAACTGATCAAAGGAAATAGATTTTGGTAGCCTAAAACCTTTTCTAGCTGTTTAACCATAAAATGTTACAATATCAAATATGTATCACAGTTCAAGAATTCTTTTGAAAATGTATATTCTGCTTAGTTTCTCATGATTACCAATCTAGTGAAAACTATCATAAGGACTGCAAATCTGTTCCAATGAATACTTCTTTGACCAGAATCCTTGAAAAAAACATTAATAAAATACCACACATTTGGGAAATTATTTACCTGAAAAACATGTTAATCATTAATGGATTCTAATTCAGTATGAATATTATAATGGCAAGTTCTTCTGTTAGAGAACTCCTATTAGAGAACTGAGGAATTATCCTTAAACTCTACTCGTTCAAAAACCCCAAGTGCTAGCCTGGGTAAAAGCTGCAAATGAAAGCTGGATTTATATCTTGTAAACCACATAAAAAGAAAACTTCAGTATTGGTGTACTTATTTTTTTAAACTCATGAGGACAAGCAGAGCGAGATTAAGTTGTTGTTTTAGCTTTAAATTCCATTCAATATGTCTTAAATGGACAAACCCCCAAATTACAGCTTCTTGTTGACTAACCACAAAATACGGCTTTTCTTTAGACAACATTAAAGCATGAGGAACAAGAATTAAAGTTTCTCTTTCAGTGAACAAGAATGGAAGAAATTGTGCAAAGCTGTGCATTTCATTACAACATTTTAAATATCAAACTGAAAATATGATGTGACTATTAACAAAGATTTTTCTGTTTAAAGAGAAAAATGCTAAGATGTTCAGATTAAATTTCAGCACAATATTTAGCTCTGAGCACCTGAAGAATGCTGTAATATAGAAATATTATTATCACAATTCCTATTCATTAAATCAATAGGAAGTTATATTAGCATACATTTGTGAAAATGGATTAGAGGAAACCACTATGCCTTCACCTTACTAAAAATACAACTTTTTCTATCTACTATGTAGCTGGTTTCTATCAGCACAAAGACAACGGGAAATGTGTATAGAAAATAAACAAGAATACTCCTGCTCCTAAAGTAGTGCTCCTAAAATATCTTTATTGGGAGGAGAATTTCTTTGGAACACTAAGAGCCGATTTTCTTGGATAAGAACAATCTGTTTAAATAATAGTTTCTTGTGGCCAAATGGAAGGTCAGAGCTGTGCAAGAAATAGAACTGTGACTGCGCACTACAGATGCTACAGACACTGGGAAACCTCTGATGTATTAAGGAATTTCAGGGACAACAGATGGACGTGCTCAAATCTGCTGAGCATTTGTGCTTCCCACTGAACTGTTTATTAACTTCAGAGCTACACCAACAGTCTAACAAAACAAACAAACTTACAGGACTTCTCAGAGGCAACAGGCGCTTTCACAGTTTCATTTCACGTAGGATTGTGTGATGGAAGCAATAATGGAGATGTTACTTAACAGAAACAGTTGAAATAGCCTATTTCTGCTTTTGCCATTAATGTGTGCTTAGGGAAACATTTCCAAGTGCAAGTCTTAATGAATGGGAGAAATTATTGCCTCTAACAAGTAATGCAGTGTGACATTAAAATAACTTAAAATGTTAAAGAACCCACCGATTCTTTTCTGCTCATGGTTTTGCTTTGGGAACGGGAGCGGGAGATTGTACTGAAAAAGGAATCCTTTTTTGATGCAGACAAAGGTGGAGATCCTGTAAATTCACGTCCTCCAGACAAACTCTCTATGCTTGGAGATGAACTGATGTTTTTTGAACTTTGGCCTGTAAAGCAAGTATAAATTAAGAAAAGAATTAATCAACAAGCAATTTCTTTTCCCCGTAAATACTTCCTTGTTGTAACTGACATTCACAGATAGTTCAACACAGAATGAAATGCTGAAGTGTGATAGCATGCACTGTGAGACAGAAGGACTATTCTGACATACATGGAACTTGGTTTTTGTATGAGAGAAAAATACAAAATCTTAGGGTATATATAAATATATACATGAACACACCCTATTTAGTGTGTGTATATATGTAAACTATATATATATACATATAAATACAACCTCAGTATATATATCCCATTATATCCACAGACTGAGGACCTTCTCTTCCCTGTGCGGCATAATGAGCGAAAGTACCATTTCATAATAAAAAAACCCAATCTGATGTCATCAGCACTGCAAAGGAAATTCTTTTTCTCTCAGCAAATAAATTACAGAGCTTGGCAAAGAAAGCTGAGAACAAGAACATCAGATTACGAGAATGGGTTGGACACTGAACATCTAGATGACAACACAAAGACTTACAAAAGGAAAAAGTAAGTTTGGGAAAGAATGCAAATTCTCATGCTTCAAATGTTAAGACCATCTCCATCTAACACATATTTCAATGTAGGCTACTCAAATGACTTTTTGTCATTTCATGCAGTTTTTCAAAGCAATCTAATGTTGTCCAGAATGACCCAATGCAATTCTAGAATTTTTCATTCTCAAAAAAAGAAAACCAGCATGTAAAACTAAAGCTCTGGAATGCTTCCCTTTCTTGGAGTTCTTTTTGGCTGTTTTGATGAGTCTGTTTATGTTCTCCCTTTCTCCTTTCTTGTGTTTTTGGTGTGCTTTTCATGCTACCATGTATACCATCAAGAATGATCCTCTCAAACTAAATCCTTCACATGTCACAGCTGCAGCATCATCTCCTTTGCAATATTGTAACTGAATATGAAACCACCTCCCTTGCAGATGCCAGGGTTCATCATGCTTCACGCTGAGCTGGTACCTTGCTCTATGCCAGTTTTACTCCCAGATATGCCACATATTACTGCACAGACCTGCAAAAGGTATTTAGTGTTTTGTCACTGTGGATGCACTACCAATTCTGAAGATACTAAACTACCTCTTTTTCTAGAATAGATTAGTCTCCCTTTCATTATGTACTGTGGTCTTCCCCCATGATACAGGTTTCTAGAGAAATAAAAGCACACTAAAAGACAAAGAAATGAAAGAAAAGCAGAAAAGGCTGCAGAAAACACAGAAAGAAATTCTGATTGAGGCACACAAGGAGACCAGCTCTGTTGGGATCAGACATTTTAAACAAAAGGGAACAACTAGCAAAACCTACTCATACAGAAATAACTTAATTCACTCATTTAAGATCTAGAACGCTAACTGTCCTTGAAGTGGCGTGGAAGTCAGTGGTGCTGTGCTCGACCATCTGCTGGGTGGAGACAAAGCCCAAGTCCAGTTTTCTGTTGTTTGACCTCTGTAGCATAGATTTCACAGCCACATCCAGATGAAACCAGCAATTCACATTTTCTTACAGAAATAAATACAGATCTATTTAAAATGTCCTTTTATCAAGAAGAGTGTTTAATGTCAAGAGATTGAACTAGCAAGAGTAAAACATTGTATGTGACAAAACAGACCAAAAAGGACAAACCCCAAGAAATTATCTGGGTTTAATGATCTCAACGTCCTCTGGAAGAAAACTGGCATATAAACTGCTTCCCAACTTCTCCTTCATTCATTGCTGCCTTATTTTGCTCATTTCTCCCATGACCCTCCTACATTTTATGTCCTGCTCCTCATATTCCTGTCAACCTCCCTCTGTCTGCCTCCTCCCCTTCTTCATATACCTCCACATTGCCTCTTCTGCTTCTGCAACTTCCTCATTACAACTTTTTCCTTTATATATTCATCCCCTCCCATTAACTTCATTCAGCTGAGTTTTTCTTTCTTCCCAGTCCTCCTCTAGTCACTTACCACCTACCACTTAGGTAGAACAGGTTCTTTAAAGTGCAGGAGATGGAGGCTGTAGATCTCACTTAACTTTTGCCTTCACATTTTATAGAGAAAAGGGACATGCTTTAATGTGGTGAACATGAATCTCCAGTTCTGTAAATAATTCTAGAGGTGGAAAAACAGAAAACACTGCACAGCAAACAGCAGAAATAATGTAGTCACAAGGAAGTTTTTAGAAGATTTCCAGTAACAGGATAAAGTCATGTCACTTGGCAACACCACTGTCCTTACAGGTGCCTTGATGTAATTTCATAGCGGCAATTTACAGTGGAAGCGTGGCTTTACAGTAGGTAAAAGTTAAAAAGAGTTTTGGAACAGATGAAATTATGTATTTTAGCAAATAAAGCACTTATAAAAGAAATTCACACAGCTAAGCCAGAGCAGCCTATATAAATGCTAAGCATTAAAAAACCTATTTGGTGGACAAAGTACAATGAAAAAATATTTAATTATTTATAAAACAGACTAAACGCTCTCTTTCCCATCCTAGTAATCGGAAGATATCTTTCACATAGAATCCAGATGAAAAATAAACAACAACAACAAACTTAAACAATGAGAAACGCAAGTTTTTCACATACTCCTCCACTGCATGGCCTGTGCTTAAAGCACTTCACCTGCAAATAAGCAGATTATGTGTTAAATTTCCTAGGTAACATTGAGAGAGGGACACTTTGAATATGTTTGAGGAACCCATGAAATAATCATGAAATAATCCAGCTTGGTACAATGATGGAAGTAGGGGGTTTTTTGGTACAGATTTTTTTTCTATGTTCTGTCTTTCAGCTTTAAGAAAAAAAAGTCTGAAATATAATAGGAAATTGAGAAGACAGGGAACTATCCTTATGGCTACCACTTTGCTTACTAAACAGTTATGCTTCTAGAGATGGATCATCATTTAGAGGAATGGAATATGCGACTACTTGCATAACCAAACAAGAGAAGAAATACGCATAGCTGAGAATTTTGTGGACAGAACAATACAACTGTCCTAAAAGGGAATTCGCTCAAATAACACTAAGAGCTTTGACTAATCTAGTTCTTATGGACTATAAAATCTAATGAAGATGAAAAATATCATGCAATGATATATGTAATGAAACTAAGATAGAGATGCAGTAAAACAGAAGTGATAAAAATACTTTTTCTGTATCTTTTATACCTGGGTAAGAAGAAAGCTTAGCATTCACTTGATCCTTCTGCATGAATAAGCAAATCTGAAAAAATTATCATCAGAAAACGCTATATTTTTATTATGACTTCAATCCTGTGAACAGTGCTGTGACATGGATTATTCGGGGATGTGATCAAAAATTAAGCAAGACAGAAAGAATAGCACTTGTAAATAATTACAATGTGTTGCACCAATTTCTGAGGCATTAAGAACCCTCATGTAACTTTGGAAATAACACTGTAGCACCGATGCAGAGACTTAAGGATCTTGGGAGAATTACACAAAATACTATTTGTATCTTCTGTTGTGTGTCTTACTGATTCTGCATCCTTCCTAGTAAGCAGTGTGGTATGTTCCCCTCACTCAGTAGTTTAACAAGGTCATTTGAAAGAGTTTCTAATTTTGTATTATTCCTCAGGAAAAAAAAAAAAAGGCAAAAAAATATCCCAACCAGAACTCTTACCCTCCATGTGGAATCAAAATCTATGAAGAGATGCAATAAACTACAGTTAATAACTAACCAAACTCATCTCCTTCTTCTTTAGCAGCTTAATCAGCAACCTGAGAACATCACTGACTCAAAAATCTCATTTTCCTTTGCTCATTCTATCAATCTCAGATAAATACATTATGCCTCCTTAAAAGAAGATTAAAGAAATCTAATCTCTGACCATCTAAGCGTATACCAGAAGGTCTTAAAGCCTATATAAAACAGGCTGAAGAAACCCCAAGCATGGAAGTCAAATGAATGCTTACGAGGCACACAGAGCAAATAGCTGAGGATCCCTGATGTAAGCAGTAGTCAGAACACATTACTGCGTAGGATGTCTCAAAAATATATACATGCACACTAAAATGTATAAATAGTTCACAGTAATGATGCACAGGATTTCATGCACTAAAAATATATCCACTTCTGAGGCAAAAAGAGCACCATTACCTCCATGCACTAGCTTCTAACTGGCTCACTACTTGCCTGTTGCTGACGATACTGGGGCTGACCCCAGGGTTACAAATGCTCTGCCTCAAAACCATTTGGAAAATAAATGGATGTGGTAGTGGGAAAAGGGACCAGACTACTGATATTGCTGGCAGGGCGGAGTGTAGAGATACAAAATGTCTTGAAAAGAAGAAGAAAAGTTTAAATGCAATGTGATCTATAATAAGGACTTATAATAAAGTAAAATATGATGACAGAGGAGTGGAGAAGACTTCCAATGAAAGAAAAAGCAAGCTTCGGGTCTTACTAAGTTTCAGTTAAGTTATAGGGGAGATGACCATGAACTTTGGAGGTCTCTACTAAAATATATGAAAAGTCAGATGAAGACACAGAAAAGGCACGCAAAACTGATGGCTCATTCTGTTTGGCCCCTACAGAGGAAAAGAATAGGTATCATAGCTGTAAGGAAAGCAAGGACAAAACCACCAAGAACAGAAGTAAGGCACAATCTATAATTCAAAACCATTTGGATCTGCTCATCTATTACTCTGTATTTGCCATAGTCAGGATGTAGAGTATTAAAATTTGCAAAAAGAATGATAGGAGTTTTATAAAGCTTTCCAGATAGATTAGTTTCCCTTTTTCTCCTACACTGAAACTGGAACAAAGGCTTCCAGGAGTTCTAAAATTTATTCACAGCATCTCATCACACAAATCTGTATGCTGATTATTTCAGGACAAGTCAGGGAAGCTCCTCTCGAGTCAAGTGCATTAAATTAGATGCTAAAGCTCAAAACACCCGCCTCAAACACAACAACAGGGAAGGAAGGCAACTAAAAGAACCACTGGTGGTCGAGTGGCCCCACATGACAGAGCGTGACATGGACTGTGAAGCACAAGACAAATAGACATTTTTAATGAAGGTGGCTGCTGGTGTAGAGCGAACACAAGTGAGGGGCCACGGGCAGCACAGTCGGGGAGCACCGAAGCGAGGCTGCTTCCATCTCCCTGCGCAACAGTGCCGCGCCGTGGGCGGACAACGGCAGCAATGGAGGTTGGCTAGACACATGTGGGACACCGGTGGGACATCCATTGCGAGGCCCCGGCCCCGCTGCCGCCGTACCTGGGAGGGCAGGGGGATGCTGCTGGTGCTGCTGGTGCTGCTGCTGCAGCCCCGCATCGCTGCCCGCGCCCGCCTCGCCTGGGGAACAAACACAGTGTTAGCAGCATCCCCAGCACGCCCAGCCCGCTCAAGCAAGGAGCCACAGCTGTGGGGTTTTTAGCTGGAAGATATACGAGACTGTAAGAGAAGGCAGGCAAAAGGAAACAGGAAGGTGGAATAGTCGGTGCGTTATCTGCTGCATTCGGACACGTGCAAAAAAAAGCAGGCTTTTTAAGAGACTTATTTATATCAAAATCTAAACTAAACCAAAACTATTTTTTTTTTATGGTACTTTATACTGACAGCACCATTCTGCTAGTTTGGGAGCATCACATTCTTACTGTCAATAAAATTTCATTATTGCCTAAGAATATGTACATCTATATGTTTTTTTAAAAAGGAAAAAAAAAAGCTGTTAATTGCTGTTTGATTCCCTTAATTTTTATTCAGTTCTGCTATAAGTAAGGACAATTTATTTTCCTTCTAAAAAAGCATACTAATTTTCTAGACACAGTTCATAAATTATCCTAAATATGGAGGTAATTTCTTTAGGGCATATTCAGTGACTGTGAAAATTCTTTCTGTTTGTGTTACAACAAATACTACAGAAGTATCAACTCATAAAAACAAACAGTAGTCTGCAAACTCTTAATTAGCTGATCACAGTTTTGGCAGAACTACATCTCCAAACTGGTCCTCTAACATGTCCTTGTGATAAAGTGGCATTCAAATCAAAAGCCTGTTGGGTTTCAGCATGAAAGGACCTAGAAGGCACTATCAGGGAACATGTGAAAGAGAAATGTTTTTTTTTCCTACCATCACACTACTGTTTGGTAATCAAAGAGTATCCAGTTTCAAGAATCCAGTGGAACACAAAGGGCAACAATTCTGCTTTTTTCCCATATATTTTCATTATCAATATTTTTGTCTTTCAAGACAATGAACTCAACCAGCAACCCAACGAACACAAGATCTGAATTTAACCTTTGTGCCAATGAATTCCTTCACTGTGTAGAACCAGGAGAATCTTTTAATCCCTTTTCTATTGCAGGCTACCTTGCATAAGTAATCAGTAATGATACCCTATCTTCTTCTGTGCTGAGGACAGGCTGAACAGGATTAATATATTATTAGGAGGAACTGAATTTCCAATTAGGTGTCTGGATACTTCGTTTAGCTGTGATTTGTAATGTTGAAGATTCATCTGGAATTACAGGCTTGCAATTATGTTTTTTTTTCAGTAATAGTTGTTTTTCCATTTACATTATCTAAATTATATGAATTTTTTCTTGAAGAAACTCAGCAAGTCCCGAAACTTCAGAGTCAGAAATAATAACTATCGATTATGTAAAGCACCCATCCTGATCTAGAGCACAGCACAAGCTACCCCTAGAGGTGGCAGCGTGAAGGACACTTGTCACTGCTGCTGCTCTGCCAGTGGCGACTGCCTGAACAGAGCTCTTAGAGCTGCCATAGGATTATTTCGTCAGTCCTGCAAGATACCCCTGTTGCCAAGGTCTTCTTCACACTTAATAAAAAAGTAGATCACGCAATTAATTTAATCTCTTCAACCTTATAACCCTCTACATATTAAGTTATTAGCACTACTTGAGCATTCAAAACTAATACGAGAAAAATGGATGACTTCTTTTATCACTTGATGCCTGTGAGATTTATAGTGCTTTGGTCTGTTAGACTGTCCAACTGAGTATCTGTGAGTGTTAGATCAACTGGGAGTGCAAATGTCTACCAATTTAAATCCTAAATCCATGCCTCTGCCTACCTCAGCTAAATAACCAAGCTCCAGGAGGTTGAGGAGAGCTGAAAACAGTGAAGAACAGGAACATAAAACAGTTAGTGTCAGCTAGTCAGTAACTCGAGAGCCTTATAGTTACAAACCATGCCAGATACTCAAAAGCTAGAGCAGAATGCAGAGTTTGAAGGAAGCCAGTGGAGAAGGCAAAAAAGCATGTAAAGAGTTTAGCATAAACAGGAGTGAAACAAGATCTTCTCAGAGTGTGGTTATATTCTAAATCCTAAGTCTTAATGCATGGGGTAAAAGTACCCGTAACTTCTCAAGAGCTGTGTGGAGCGCCCTCATTCATGGGAGATGCTGTACAGCACTTTCCTGAGGTGGTGATGCTGTCCTTCTGCACAGAACTGGAAAGATTTATTCTCGCTTTTAAGGCATGGTGGAAATGGTGCTGAGTTCTTTACAAAGATAACTGCATCATACTCCAATAGGGTCTCTGTAGCCTGTCTCCACCACGGTGACATTGCAAATAAGGATTTTTTTTTCCTAAGCTATACCTACATCTAAACTTACTTCAGAGAGAATTCAACAGGCAGCCTTTAAGAGACTTTATATTTCTTTTGACATTTCCAGTTTCTCTTTAAAAACATAAATTATGGCACTCGCAAATGTAGTTAGCTGGCATCATGTAAAATTTCTATCCAACTACAGGCAATATACTGATAACTGTACAGGTCTGGAACAACAAACATAGCACTAATTTATAAAACAAAACTCACCGTCATCTCAACGGATTAAAAAAATGTATATTTACATTTTACTGCCTTTAAATTACTTCTGCAAGTGTTGTACCAAATACGGAGAGACAGAACAGAGTGAGAGGAAGTTGCAGATGCTGAAGTATGTTTTATTTCCTCTTATCATGAAAATGCTTTGTGCCCTACATCACAAATTTGCATAATTTCTATATAACTTTACCAAATCTCCATATTCCTGTTGATCCAGAAATATGTGCACAGCTTGTACATGACAATGACCAAAGAGAATCATAATGTTTTATTCTGATTCTTGTATGGGAACTGTCAGTTGCACATCTGGATGATGCAACATGTTAGCTGGCACATACATGTGTAAACAGGGTCATCCTTGGGCACTTAGATCAAGATTAAACTACAATTCATTCCATCTATAGAAGTTACTTCAAATTGTACACTTTTTTACATATTAAGCAGAGAAAGAAAATAACCACCTGGAATTCACCTTTCAAACCAAAAGGTAAAAAAAAAAATAATATGGAAAAATGTTTTAAAAAAACAAACAGAGCTTTTCCAAAGTCATGGAAATAATTTCATTCCACACCTAATTTTACTTTCATTGCTGTGAACAGGATCTGCATCAAGGATTCACTGCGCTCCACTTTCACGCTTGCACTGTAAAACCCTTGCTGGAGCAACTTCAGAGATTGTTCTACAATTCCGAGAGAAGCTGCATATCTGGATCTTGCCAAGCAGCTGCAGTGGCCCTTGCAAAAGTGCCTGCATCTCTCGCTTCAAGGGAATGGTCCTACCTTTCAATTCTGCTCCCTCAGTGTCTGCTGAGGATGCAATGCATCATGCAAGTGCCAACTTTGGACCACATGGGTGCCACAGGAAAGAGAAAGAACACCAACTTCAGCTACAGAATGTTACTTCCCTTCCCTTGTCAAATCTGGTGAAAAATACAATGCAATCCCATGTAATGATTCAGGGCAACCAGTTACTAAGGATGAGTTGCTAGAAGCTGCAGATACCGTATCACTCTACGTACCCCTTGCAAAGGATAGACAGCCATAGGCTTTCTGAAGATGAAGAGCAGTAATACACCTTGAGTGTGGAAGAGTATAGGAAACAACTATCAAAGCTGAGCTTGTGACTTTGAATAGACTGACCTCAAGAAATATAAAAAAAGACTAAGAATAAGCAGTATTTACTAAACAGAGAAAGTGGAGTGCCATGATAAATTAGCAAAAGGCAAATATATATTATTGTATAAATAACTTCTCAAATATGCTCCACACATTCTAAAGGGAACATGACTTTGTGTATTGAAGAATTACTCTGTAATTGATCTAGCTTCACTTGTATTTAGTTGATATTGTTATGCATGGGATTTGTGCCAATAATCTGAAAAAAACTATATGAAATTAGCCTTATAATTAAAAATATTTTGCATTTAAAAGACTGAAATATTAATTTGCTAATGTTTTGGTAACAATGTACTTTGTTGATATGTCTGATGTAATTTCTGGTTAGTATTTTTTCAAAGATTCAAAACTTCCTATAGTATTTGTACATTCTTGGGATAACAACTAATACTGTACCATACTGCAAACATGTTGTACTTAGCACAGATGTCCTGTTTAACAAAATTCTGCTTTTCTGTTTCCTCCAAATTTGCACCCATTCATGCAAAATCAGTAGGACTTTCTTCAGTTCTTAAAACGTATGACAAAGCTTCCCTCTGCCATGGCACTGCCATGCGTTTCAGCTTTACCTTTGCCCAGCTGAACTGGCATGCTTTCAGACTTCATCATCCTCTGCTGCTGTGCTTGGTGGTGCTGGTGCTGAGGGGCTTCCACTGTGCTTCTGATGGGCATTGCAGGGGGAGGAAAGCTGCTCCCTCCGGCAGGAGCGCCCACAGCCCCACCTGAAGCCATGGCCGGAGCAATGAGCTTTCGGCCAAAATTCAGCAAGCTGTTGGAGACTTTATTGATGTTCAGTGGAGCAGCCTTTGCACTGGCACTGAAAAAGAAGAAATCATCACATCCTTGCCAATGGTTTGGACAGGTGCAGCAATGCATACATTATTCTCAAAAAAACAGGGAAAAAACCCCAAGATTTGAACATTACGAAGAGGGTGATCCACTACAGTCAGTTGCACCAGACACACAGGAACCACAGACCCTGCACGTGGTGTGAGTTTTTCCCAATCAGTAGTGGACAAACTGTTTTGGCCCTTTCTTCCTGAAAAATGCAGACTAATGTCATACAAATCAAGTTTGCACCAATTTTCTTAATCTGTCTTTTTAAATGAAAGAGTGACAAAAGGCAATCCAGGCTCTCAAGCTTTAAAACCTTCATAAAATTGACTTTTTAAAGTTCTTATTCAAAGACTGCTTTAATATTTACTTCTCCTAGATTAAATGTTTAAAATAAGTCAAATCCAAACATTTCTTTCAACAAGCAAAACCAACATTAGACTGTATTTTCAGGTTGGCAGAGCCAGATGCCTCTTGCTCTTGTTTCACCTTCTGCCCAGCCCAGTCATTTCAAGCCAAGCACTTTTTAATGGGAATCCTGATTTCTGAAGAGATTTCAGCTGAAGAATGGCTTTGGGATATAACAGATATATTGGATCATGATCCTTATCATTGTTACTTTTTATTTTTAACTAGAGTGGCTATATAATTCACTTCATTTAAATGCAACATTAAGAATGAGGGAATTGTCGAACCATTTAATCTGTCTAAAATAAAAAAGGCAAAGAAGCTTCTAGCTCCCAGTAGAAGTGTTCACATAACCCAGGGATCAGCAAAGCCATTCCTATTTGTTCATGCAATATTTTCTTGGTTTATATAATTAATGCTTGAAATACCCTTCACAGAAATAGATCACAATCAGAAGGCCTTTCCAGTCCTGAGGTTTTATTTTACTGATCTGTACTTCACTGATATAAATAGTTGTCTTTAAAATATTCAAAGAAGTACATATAGTTAAAATATAATCATTGGACTGGGGGGGAAAAAAAAAGTAGTTTTGCAATGTTTTGGGGAAGTTTTGCTAAAAATAAACTACAAATTAATTAATATGGGTGACTTGTAACTTGTGCAGGCACCTGGAAAAGTAATTTTGATTTTGGTTTTTATATCATTTCCCTATTTGTCTCCAGATACCTTTTTTTTTAGAATACACAATAAAAATACATGCACACATATCCAGAAAAAAAAAACAGCTGAGTTGTTTAACTCAGAATAGATACAGTTATAATGAGAGACAGCGGAAGAAAGTATGTGCGACTGCACACTTGTGAGATACAGCCCCAAGTTGTATGGGGCCCTTCTGCCATATACTGGTCCCAAATGTTTTAAAAAAACTGAATAGGTCCAAGTGATTTTAAAGAAGAGGACATGGTCAGATTCTTACTACTATTCAATTTCACTCTGCTACTACCTAGCAAATTTTGTTATTAGTCAGTTCCCCAAAGTTTTGCAGAGACATTTAAAGAAATTATCACATGTATACATCATCAGAAGAGTCAGCACAGGGCCTTTTGTTTAATGTCTTCTCCATTCCAGAAAGAAAACAAAGATTGTAGCTTTGAAGGTGGAAGAAGAAATGCTGAATGTAAACTTAGCAGATATCATTCAGTTATCAACAGTTTGCAATGAATCTAATTCTAATGAATCACTCATTTCAGGGGTCATATCAGTAATAATTTAGCTGAGATTTAGAATCCTAACTTTAGTATATTCAGCATATTTTCTTCCCTTAGTCTACTGAAGCTAATCACCAAGACTGGGGTGTTATACATCACTGCCTCACCTGAAGCATCACCTTAGAAAGAAGATAATGACTTGCATATTGAGCCCTAGGTTTGTGTTGTGTCTAGGTCTGGAGCCTTGACAATCGGTTAAAATACCCTTGACTTTGCACAAAGAATGATATTTACTGGAAGCAGACCTTTTTCACTGGTAGGCCACCTGAGCAACAAAGCCACTGGACACTTTGAGATTAGAATCATGATGGTCCACAGATGCAGGAGACAAAGCTTATCCAGAGCCTTGTGCATTTGTGTCCATCAGCTTATTTCTTTCTTATTTCTTCTTTTCATGGATATTTTGCTAAATAAAAAGTATCAGTTTTCCTTCTACATTGTTTATTTTGCTGCTTTGACATATATGCAAACCAGGAGAAGTTAATTTATTTCCATTTTTCATATGGGTGGAAAGAAACTTTTTGAGAATCTCCACTTTTTACAGGAACAATGAACACTGAAAATCTTCTTGAAGCCATTATGTCCAAAATGAGATTTAAAAAAATGCTTTCAACAATAACGTGTAATAAGGTTCTATAATTATTTGAGAACTAGAAAGGATAGTTATCACAGCTCCTAATACCTATGTGTGATTTGGCTCTGCTATGAACTGACACTGCTAATGATCAGCTCAGAACACAGAGACACATCCATACATGAAAAATAAATAATGATGCTATCTGAATTTCTTGTTAAGAAGTGATCTTAATAAAAGTATTCTGAAGTAAAATTTATTGTGCTATTCTTCTGAATCACAGCTTCAGAAAATGAATAATAGCAAAGTGCTATATCTCTGGCAGAGGTATGTCATAACTGAGCTGAAGTTCAGGAAAATAAGAATAATGTATCTATTTCTTACCATTTAAATGCCTGATATACTAATTCAAAGGATGAATACAGCCATTAAACATGGATCAATGTCTACATTTTAGCCACCTAAATATACCAGACATGCACAACAATTACAAGAAAAATGCTGATTGATTATGTTGTAGAGTTATCAGCAGATGCATTTAAAGTAAGGCATCAGTTTAAAAATATGAGTATCAAAGCGACGAGAATTCCATCTATGAAGCAAACAATATTGTTTCATCACAATAAGCATCATTGACCTTGACTGTGAATGGTATATTTTTAAACTAGTGGTAGGAAGATGATTCAATCTCTGCAGTTTTCTGCTAAGATGAAAATGTTTTGTTTTAAGCAAGCCTTATTCAAAGGCATTTCTCTCTTCAGTAAGTTGCCATTATAAGAGATGAGAGACAAATATATTAATATGATGGATTAAAAAGTTTTATATGTGATAAAATAAGCAATATACATTAGAGATTGGCCAATATACTTTAAATATATCATTGAGCCTGTGGAACTAGAGATGAAAAAGACCCAGTAACTGTTCTAATCCATCTCTTTGCTCACTGCAGAAACATTGCCTTAAGTTACATCTTCCAGTTTCAGTCCAACCTTAAGCAGATTTACCACACTTGAGCTACTCTAAATGTTTTTGCGTTGAGATAAATCTATCCCAGTTATTCCTCTTATTCCTCTGACTGAACTATTCTAAACAATTTCTCTTCTCCTTTGCTGTGTATTCTGCACATTTGTGTGCAACTGGACATTTGTTTCCTTAAAATTTAGGTTTCCAACAAGTGTCATTCTTGTTTGGGCTTTATGACTTATTTATTTTTTCAAAATCCTTGAAATATTTCTTTTGGATTTTTCAAATGACTTATTTTTCAAGTTTAGGCAACTCTTCAGACCATTTTAAAGAAGAATAAGTAAAAACATTAAGAAAATGCAATAGAATGCAGTAATTTTTTACACCCTTCGCCAACTTTAAAGCCAAGTTTAAAAAAAAAAAGATGCTTTTACAGTCACTCTACTCAGCTTTAATTTCTGCTGATTTCTCCATGTTTAAGAGCTTTTTAATCCATTTTAGCTAGCTTCTAATGTAACTGATTTAAACAGAGTTTGGCAGAGGTGCAAAGGTCTAAAAGCCAGCAAGTTCTTACAAATCAGCAGGCATAGTATATGGCTGGGGTCATGTACAATCCAAGAAACCGCCTGTGACAGTATAACCTGAAGCAAAGTACCATGTCTTGTGCTGGCTTGCCCTGCTGCCAACACCCACCAGCAACTGGCACCCATGTTGTGGCTAACCAGCTGGGGCATGGGCACCTCTGCACTCATGACCACCAGAAAAAATAGCTTTCATGAGGAATTTAAGCAGTATTGATACAAACCGTTTCTAAAACAAGGGAGGAATGCTGCAAAAAAGTGTAGTAAAAATTACTTCAAACTGTATTTACATTAATTCAATTTAACTTGCATGGCTTCTGGTACACGAATGCTCCAGATTGTGACTAGATGCGTTATCGGAAGTAGTTCAGCTACAGAACATTGGCAATGTCTTATCCCCTGCTTGTAGTATACATGTCACTGCGTACGAGTGTCCTTAGCCTTAAAAAACATGCCAGCGAGCTAACTGAAAATGCTATCTGGAAAACTTCCCTCTTTTGTGTGTAATAATAGGCGAGGTAAAAGATTCAATATAAATGTCATGACATAAACATGTGCTTCTAATGCTGCTTATGTAATTCCTGTTTGGGATAAAAGTGACTTCTGAAACATTTTGTTTATGTAAGGTAGCTTACCGGGTTTTGTTCATCAAATCTGCTCCACGTGCTTTGTAATAATCTAAATTTTGCTGGAATTGATGAGTCACTGGTCTTGGATTTCTCTAAAAAAAAAAAAGAAAAGAATAACTTACTGGAATTTTCTGAGAGATTTAATGCAGAGACAAGAAGTATGCTCATTAATGAAGATAAGAAATTTAAAGAGTAATTTCGTTTCCCAGGGTCTTAGTTTCTCAAGCCAGTAATGCCAGTTACATAAAAAGTACTCAAAGTACTTAAAATAAGTGCATTTTAAAGAAAATCGTAATAGGAGAAACTATAGCTAACATTTTGAACTTAATGCAATGATAGCAAGCGTGTTGGGTAAGCAAAGAATTAAATTTAGCGACAAGCAGAACATTGCCACTAGATGGCAGACTGAGACTTTTTTCCCTCCAAATTTCACCCTACTCAAAACAGAGGCCATGAATAAAGAACTGTTCTCCTATAATAAAATGTATATAATTAATATTGAAACTAGAAGCCACTTGTTAGTCTCCACCTCTGCCACAATGAAACTATTTCACTGAAGCACACTGTCTTCAGGTGTTCTGAAATCATTCTTGTTTGGATCTAATAATCCACCAAACACTGATTAAGTGTAGACCATATGCATAAAGTATCGTGATCGAACAAACACATCCTGAAGGACATTAATTAGAGAGGGAAGTAAATATTTTAAAGAAAAAAACTTTGTATACAGATTGAAATAAAAATAACAGAGATACAGAGAGGCCCTTTATGTATATATATCAATTAGAAGAGAAATGGCTTAAAGTAAAAAATTTCTAGTGTAAGAGAAAACAAAATGGTAAATTTCTGCATGATCAGATATATTGTATAAAACAGATCTAAATGTTTTCAAAGTATTTGCTTTAAAGGTTTATTCATTCATAGGCTGTTGCCTTATATTCTCATCTGCCTTCTTAAGTCCTGCTAGTAGTAAATACAGTTTTAATGAGCTACACAATGACCTTTTGAAAATAGTCATTCACGGGTGAGAGTACATTATATTTTTGACAGAGTCAGTCTTCAGCTGTTTCAGTTTCCTATGTTGCATTTTTGCCCTACAGATTTCATTATAGACTGGAATATCCATAACCTTATACTCTCATTTTCCATATAATTGCAGATATCCTCCTTCCTGGAAAACCTTATTTTTGGAGGAGGATACAGGAGTTGCATTTTAAAGACCAAAATACTGCATGTGCACAAAAGGAGGGAAGATTTAAAGAGGTGGTAGATATCAAAGGCCAGGATGATTTCTGGTGTCAAAGTTAATGTTGGAGATTTCCAGATCGTCTCCTGCAGTCAGACTTAGTCTTGTATGAAATGTCTTATTTTCTTTCTTTGGAAACACATTAAACACTTAAAAAATATATCCTGTTTGTAAAGTTCATTAAAAAATGAAACAACTAAAAGCTATTAGAGAAACATTAAAAAATCCTCATCTATCCTACCATCCACATTGTAATGGCCGCTCTACACTTTTCTTCTCCTGTTATAAAACCAATATTTGCATAACTCTACCCGTTCATATGGCTTATAAGTCAGTCCCCATCAAATGACAGCAATAACAATGAATCAGCTTTAGTTACTATTGCTCTAGTTTGGTAATTCAATGCATTTCTATGATAATCAAATCCAAATTAACATGATGAGGGTAACTGATGGTTCTGTGACTACTATGCAAGTAATCAAACAGTGTAACTTTTCTCCCATGAATCAAGTAACTTTTTTCTTTATGTGGCTTGATGACCATTTCAACAAGGTGGAAGAGTAAGATGACAGTTAAAATAATGGGCACTTCTAAGTCATAAGCCAGCGCTTTGAAAAATTCATGTTACCAGATGCTAGCCTGCTACCAGACTGCTAGTTTTGCAATTTGTTTCCAATAACTCAGTATATATTTTAAACTTAGCAAAAACATTGCCATTTCTTTTCCACCACCCAATAAAAAAACTCCTAACAGATTAATACACATTGCTTCTGAATAAAATAAAACAAAAGAGGAAAAGATCACATGGAATAGTATCTTGGAACATATTTATGCAGAAATGACAAGCAATTCAAGACACAAAAGGCTGATCTACTATCTAAGCACTTAAAGCCATTAATAGGAATAATGATCTAACTCCAACATATGAATGAGGCTCAAGCATTGCTTTCACAGCGGCCTATTTAAATTCCTATGAGGTTTAAAGGTATCAAAGGAAGAAGCAGTTTAAAGTACTATTACATGTAGTTAAAAAAAAAGCCCTCAGAAAAAATGCTGTTGAAAAAACAACCTTAGAAATGCAAGACAGTAAATATCAAGAGTTACTGCTGCAACTCCTTTTGTAACACTATAGAGATATCCTTCCGGAAAATTTAATTTTTAAAAAAACCCAACCTAACATATATGTTAGTAGACAAGTATCTGTGAAGTATCACCACAGAAATTTTAAATACTTCTGAAGACTGAAATTCAGACAGCAAAAAATACAGTTTTATGAAGATGATCATCTTATGCCATTATGATTGTCCTTTAAATTTTACATTCTTTTTAACCATTTCAGTAAGTTAAATATAAGAAGCAGATAGGAAAACCTACAGATTACAGTGTCCCTTTGTTATGAATTCTAAACTAATTTCCCTCTCTAAGCATCCAATTTGAGCTGTCCTCTATATCATATTCCATATATTAGGAGTGAAGATCAAGCAAATTTATTTACAGCAAAACACAGTTCTGTTCTTTAAAATATTTACAGCAACCACATTTTTTTCCCTACACTGTGCAACTTAGAATGATCCTATTCGTATTTTTAGTTACTTAAGCAAGTAAAGTTTTTCATTTTCTTTTTCAATTTATGTAAGTATTTTGACCAGTACCTCTGATAAAATCCTCTCTCTTAAAAGGATAATGTTAAAATGACAGTGAAATCAACCCTTAAAATTAGTAGTTTGTTGAATCCCCCTAAGAAATTGTGTAAGGACGTTATACAAATTAACACTTTTACGGTTTTCCCCTTCTAAGGAAAGAGAGCACAGAAATCAGAGAGAAAAGCTGTCTGTGCCAATACTAGAAATCCCACTTCCCCACATTCCTTTCATAGGAGCAGTCTGCTGGCTTTGTAATTCTTCTAATCTTAATTTCTAGCCAGGGAGAGCTTAGCTTCAACTGGTAGAAAATGCCCAATTTATATTTTCAAAAGGACAATGCACAATATGCAGATATAGAAACACATGTAAAAATGATGTGACCTTGGACTTTGTCTCTTCAAAATGTATTATCCACAGCCCAAAGGGAACAGATGCCTTAAAATGTTTTTCAGGTACCTCTAAGGTACTCCTGTCTCTAAGCCTTTCCTTGCCTCGAAGATGTTTCCTCTCATTTGCCTGCTGAAGTCCTAACCTTCATACTCCTGCTTCTGCTCCCAGCCACCACTAGACTGACCCACTCCAATTTCCACGACTGGCAGGAGGTTCCTGGGGACTTTCTGTTGGGCTTTATTCTCCTCCAGGGACACTGGGCTGAGTTACTTACACTGATGCCTGCTCTTTCCTAGGCAGGGGGCTACAGCTGTGGTCGGAACCACACCAAACTCAGAAGAGATTCCCCAAACTTGCATAAACCTCTGAAAAGCAATTCCCACTGGTTAAGGATCATGCTCCATATGCACAAATTCCCTAGTATAACCCTTTTGCTCCCTGGCCTCCAAAGACATATCATGTCACATTACCCATGGAGTAGATATGATGTAGCAAAGCAGGCTTTTGTGTGGCAGAAGCCACAGGCAGACTGTTCTACAACAAACCAGGAAAACCAGGTAACTGCTGCCATGTAACGTTTCACCACCTGGATATGTATTATTTGAAAAAGTTTACACACAGGTGCAAGTGGAGGAATCTCTACAACACTGTTTTTTCTTTGTTGAGGTATTTCCTTTCCTCCGTCTATAGTATTAACAGAAAAAAAAAATTAAATACAATTTTGCATAAAATCGGAAGGTTCAGAATAAGAGACAACAATGAAAAAAGATTTTCAATATGTCTGATGAAAAATGAGACTTATTTTAGCGAACATGCTATTGCCTCAATGCCAAGGGAAAAGCACTCGTCATTAGAGAAATGAATTGCTCAGCTGTTTATAAGCAAAAAGCTCTGGGGGAATTTCTCAAGGCCCAAACCACAAAGCATGCAGGGTTACACAAACATATGTTGCAGGTGTTTTAGGGTAGACAGGTGGGAAAACCTCAGCTACTGAAAAACACTTTACTTAATAGATTGTATCTGAAACTATATAACCTAAATGCAACAGAGAAAAAACAACCAAAGCAGTAGCAGGGAATGATATGTACATGCAGCAATAGGCTCAGCAAAATAATCATCTCACTAGTGCCAAGCGGGATTTTTTTTAAACTAGTTTTTTTTCAATATATTAAGCAAGTGCTGTGAAACATATTTTTTTTTTTTTCTAAAGTAATAATATTTTAAGCCCAAACCAAAGAACAGACTGAATTAAACATATATAAGAAAGGAGAAAGATAATGATGCAGTGTTGTTCTTTTTATTCAAATATTTTTAAGGAGCCAGTTTGCTTCTTTTTGTCTTCTTTAGCTGACAGGGTAACACTGGTTTTTTTAATAATTCTCGTTCAACCTAAAACACTTTTGTATTAAAATGCTTCTTTTTTTCTTTTATTTGTTTCTAATGAAAGTTGGAGAAGCATATGTATAAGCAATGGCTTAACAATACATAAACATATAAAAGTATTTTTGTATACTAAACAACCAACCCACTCCAGTCTCTAGAGCACCCAAAGCAAATGCCACTCCCCAGACAAAACTTTCTTTTCACCTTCTGATTTTCCTCCTCCCTAGTTATACCTTCTGCAGAACATGCAATCTGCTGGGGCACAAAAGGTATTCATTCCATCCACCTAAGAACCATTGACTTAAATGCTTACTAAAAAGAAAGAAAAACAACCATGAGACATTAGAAGACATAATTTGCTATTGCCAACTTTAAAGTCGTTCAAGGCCAATAGCAAAATATTATCTAAAATTAATATATTAGTCTGCATCCATCAACCCAATATATGAAAGTAGTACAACATGAAAAGTATCCTGCACAGAACTAATAAAGAACTTCCTTTAACCACAGGAGTCAGGAGATCTGTGCACTAATACTGGCATTGGCAAAGGAACACCATAATCCTCAAACTGGGAATAATGCTTCCTGTTCACATTTTTTAGAAAGATGCTGTGGGTCTCAATTGCAGAACTCATTATTTACAATGCAATAACAGCATGAAGAATTATCATATTTAATCGTTCCTAAAGAAAACTAGGGAGTGGTTTTTTTTCCCCTGAAACAACAAAAATTCCCAGAAAGAATTGAAAAGGAAAGAAATTCAGTTAATTGGGTCAAGACAGGAAAAAACCCCTGAACTCCAATCAAGCTGAAATAAATTATCTCCAGTTTTGTTATGTGACAATTCTCCATTCCCCTGGCAACTAGAAATTTCAGATACCAGGAAGATATTTTAAATACTGTGCATTATGGTCTGTTTTTAACTTCATACACACATGCTTTCTCTCACATGGGCATCCTATGACAAGAGATGAAGAAATGAAAAAAATAACATGAGAGATTTAAACTGAAAGAAATTTCTAGTTGTATATTTTGGCTTCTTGTGCTAATCAACTGGAAAGTTGTTTGGGTTTTTTTTTTTCATTTTACATTTTACAGTGTATTGCATATTGCATTTTAACAGGTAGATCAAATCCTACCAAATCAGCTTTTATTGATGTTCCTGACAAAAAGACTCAAACTTGTCAATGTTCAAGTTCCTAACCTGCATAAAATCCCTGTCTTGCATCAACAGAATTGCTTAAGGACCTTTTAAATCTGACTCTTAATTTAGTTGCCCTTTTTTTCAGCTGAACTCTTGGTTTTAACAAGTAAATGAACTAAATAGTCAGGTATAAATCTGACAGTGTTCAGCACTACCCTGTGACAGACTTATGCTCTGGCATCTTGCAACTCTGCATGGTTAGGAACAGAAGTTTTACAACATTGTGGAGAAAAGATCCAGGCTTTTGGAGGGAACACACAGCAAGCCTCGCTTTAAACCCTGGAATGCTCCAAATTATGAGATTTAAGATATGACATCTTTATGTACAGAAAAGCTACCACATTATCATTTTATTGGCACTTGTTTTGGACAACCTGCATAACTCACTGATGGCTTTGTGAGTAATGCAGTTATTGGAAGCTTATACCGATAAAACCCCTATAACCACACTTAGAGCATTATATCTTCTCCACATACATGCCTGTACACAAATCTCACATATTGGGGAAAAACAAGAACATTTTAAGGTGCTATTTGGTTATTTCTGCTATGTGGAGATGGAACAGAATAATTTATGTTCTGCCTGTAATGTGCTATGTAAAACACCTGAAGAAGGTCCCTAGGCAAGCGAAAAAGGCTTCTTCAAAGAGCCCCAGGCACACACCACAGCAAAAGCAGTATGATGTCCAAGTCTCTTCCTCTAAAATGCAGAGAGAAGTTAAGGTTCTGGTGCTGTGGGACAAGCAACTCCTTACATTTTAAGATTCCAATAATGAGGACACTGCAGAGTAATTTTGATCGCTACAGCTCCTTAAAAAGACAAAGGACAAAGGCATGACATCTCCAAACCTAATTTTCCATAGAAAGTTACAGCAAAGGATAAAATGTACCATTGCCACTTCTATCTTCGATGTATTTTGCTCTTTCAGAGAAGCATTCCCCAATACAAATGTACTCAAATGGCTTTCCATAGAACAATCAGTACATTAGTATTTTATATGCCAATACACCAGCTGTACATCTACATTTATATCAGAAGAAACTGAACTTAAATTCCATCATAATAGACTAGATATGATTCAGTAGCTAATCTTTCATACATTATTGGAAAATTATGAATCTATTTTTATATAACTCACAGTTTGTGTCTTGCAAATTTTAGTCAAATAAATAAATTGTAATATGGAGTACTTTTGATTAGGTAGAATCAAAGTCCCTTAAGTGTTTTAAGTACTTCCCTTTGATGAACTACCTTGCAAACTAGAAGTGATTAATTGAATTGTCAGGTTGCACATAAGAAGAACCATAATCACCTCACTCTAACACTGTTAAGTACATTTTATTAGTGTAACTTTGTAAGTAACATCATTATTCTTTAGGAGAGGGTCAGTAGCTTTAGATGACTTTAAACAGAAGTAAACCAATCACTTGAAAGAAACAGCCCCAAGAAATTCACAAGCAGTAAGTTTTATTGGTAGCTAAAGTAATTAAAAGCCTGAAGTGCTTCAGCTTCTTGCTAAAGCAAGAATCAGAACTGTTTTTACTTTACTACTAAGGGTACCAACCTGCTCAAAGAGAAAGAAGAGTTTCAAGTTTCAGCTTCCAAAGAGAACTTCCTCTTCCATCTTGCATCTCTAAAGTACTTCCCCTTAACATGAGAGAGCTTATGAATTCCCAGTAAACATTATTTGGAGTGCTGATGAGCACAGAGGAATAATTCCTCTCCTATTTCCAAATTTTCACCGATCTTTCCCTGGCCTGAACATGATGTTGCCACATCTCACGTCTTCTGATTAATAGGGAAGCCACCTCAATAAAACACATAATTATGAAATCTTCAGAGAAGATTAAAAAATGCAAACAATTTTTCCTTGTGTTTGTAATTAGCCTAATGACTGACCAGTGAGAGTAGCTGCCTTGAGTATTTATTGAATAACACATATGCTACTTGCCGCTCTATACAACGCTACTACATGGTTTAATATTAGTCAAAAATAGAAACAATGGTTCCTAACTTGCCTTTAGCTGTCTCCTCTGAAAGACTCCACATTTCTCCACCTATCCAGAAATCATCAGCCACATCACCAACTTCTCACCACCCTTGAGGACAGCAGCTCTCCTGCTGGGTCATGCAAGACTAGCAATGAGGACAACGAAGTTAACTTGCCTTCCTTGCTGGGCTCTGCTCTCACTGCCAGAAGTGGACTGCAGCACCATCTCACTCAACTACACAGGACTTGAACAACTCTTTTTCTGCACCATCTTACCTGCAGTGCAGCTTTGTCATAACTATGAGAGGTGTCAGTGCTCAGTCTGGAAGCTTTGCTTCATTCTTTATTATTTCCCACCATTTTCCTATTCATTTAAATGCAATGGCTGCTTAATGTAGATTGATAGAATATTTGTGGGTTCTTAACCAAATAACTGATCTGTGCATGCAACACTAAAGAGAAAGCAATGCTGGAAACTGCATCTTTTGTAATCTAAGAGATCACCCTTCTCCTTTGAGTGATGACTACTGTGTTATGTATGATACTGAGGAATAAGAAGGACTTGGAAAGATGTTTCATTTGAAATGATGACTAATCAACCACTTACCAAGATTTTTCCCTGAAAATATTACTTCTGTTGTACAGGATACTTTGAAAAAGATGACCGTTTTATGGTGGGTCAATTAAAGAATTACTGGATCAAGGGAGATTGTAATGAACTTTCAGAGAGAAGAGAAAGTTATTGTACCGTGAGTACTGACCACATAGCCCTTTTATATTTTAAAATGCATGGGCGCACTGGGACTGAAGGTTTTAAAACAAACGTACAAAAATGAAGAGAATTTTTAATTCATGGTACGCTTACTATTTTTATGTGGTACTATGGCAACATGGTTATTCCAAGTAATTTATCATTAAATGCATAGCTGCCTGTCATACCTTATTCTATTAATGAAACAGAATAACTGAATATTTAAAACAATAATTCTTAAAACAAAGCATGGCCTAACTCCTTGGAAAGCAAAAGATTCTGATTTTAAGAACATGAACATAAACAGAGAGCAAGTTAGTATCATGGATTTTATATGCAAAATAGGTGCATTTCTTAGTTGTATAGGCCAACACTAGAAAACTTAGCTTTAGTTACAGAAAAAACATTCATTTATTCAAAGCGAGGTGTTAAGATTACATCTAACCTTACTGTATTTGCAAGTGGGGAAGTTAGACCATGAAAATGCTTGGGTTCAACGAACTGAATGTGGTTATAAATCCAGAAGTCAACTTGAAGATCCTGACACATTTTTGTACATAAAAATCAATCTATGTTGCATTAAACATCCAAGATCTTAATCTTTCAGAAATTAAGGCAGATAGATGTTCTCTGTGAATCACTGAAAGTAAATGCATTTAATTTTTTTTCTCTTAACTCCTTTCCCCCCAGACGAAGAGACATGTACTTAGCTGTTCTGGAAAACCTTGTTTCCTTTATCAGTCATATTGTCTGTCAAGCCACCTCTCCTTTAAAGTGTAGCTGACCTTACTTGTACCACCAGCCCATACTGCATTGGGATATCCATTATGCCAGGTTCCTTAGACTTAATTTTCATACAGCCCAAACTCCTAATGTATTATTGTGAATATCCTGAAATATCAGTCACATTCTTCATGACTGAAAAAAAAAAAGCAAAAAGCAAACTTTTGCCAGAGCCCCTCTTCCCCTTGTTAGTACGGCTGTAATAAAATGGACTTTGCAACCCAGCAATATCTCTGCGTGTAGGTACAAATTAATGACTTGCTAATGCCCAAACGCTGCCAGATCCTAACTTCTGATTGGCTGCAATCTGGCCATTAAAGAGAGGTAATTAATGCCAGATTGCACACACAACGCTAACAAACAAACAAAACAACCCCAAACCTGTTTTATTCCTGCCACAAACAGCAAAACAAACAATACTGACATACCGGCAGCTTTCAAAGGACAGTTGCAGCTCTACAGCAGCACCTCAGTTAATGAGCGTATAGAAAAGAATTTATCTGAAGAAGAAAGTGAAACTCAACAGCCTTTCACGCACATGAAACTAGCTTGGAGAAACTCCGAGACAGTGGCAGCTACTTAAGAAGAAAATTCAGCTGAAAATAAACGTACAAAGAGATTGGTTGAAAATTTCAGGGATATGTTTTCCCCTTGTCACTTGCTGCTCAGATTGTGAAAAGTGTTAAAAGCTGGAATGCAGATTTCTTTGACTAATTGTTATATGAGTGTTCATAACCATATATTATTGCTTAAGTTTTCTGGCAGCACTTGTAATTTTCAGACTTCTTTGAAATGTCATGTATGCTTCATCATGGATTTAGTTAGAATTCAGTATTATTACATGGCCACTTTCAATGTCAGCAAATAGCTTAAAATACAATGTTGATTAAACATCAACAGCAGCAAGTAGAATATTTGCAAGTATTTGCAGCAGCAAGTAGAATTATTAGCATAAATAACAAATTAATTCCCATCAACCAAGCACAACCACTTTCTCTTCTCTTTTTTTGAATCAATGGCTTATGATAAAAGGTGTCTTCACTGAGTTAAGCTCCTAACTAGCTTGCTCGACAAACAGGATAACTCATCATGTTGAAATATATGAAAGTAAACTTATTGTATACAAATATTCAGAATAAATACAGTAAGCTTTCAGACAAAGGATGGCTGTAAGGTTGTTAGTATCAAATGTAAAACTCTAATATTCTATGTAGTGCCTTAGTTTTCTGATATGTCATTTTGATAAGGTTAACACTTCAACACAGAACAACATACAAATAAGAACACCCAAAGATGAAAATTACTTTGCTTATGTTGCTGTATTAGAATTTTACTTGCTAAAGGGTGAAAACAGATTTGCAAAATTCACAGTTAACTTAAAACAATAGTTTTAAACCTTTTATTCCTAGCCATGGCTGCCTTCAGGAAGGAAAGAACATCTGGTTATTTAAGGAACACAATATGTTCACATTTTCTATGACTTTTGTTTCTAATTGGGTTTTTAAATTTTTTTTTATTTGAACAAGTCTAGTTAGAACTATGTTTTTTAATCACTTCATATTTTTCCACTGCTCTGTCTCCACATCTCTACTTCTTAATTTTGCAGCCTTTGCTTTGAAAATTAACAGTGCTCAGTGGTTTTGATATGGAAAAAAAATGAAGAAAATTGGCTACTTGTGGGATATTAAATACAGAGACACACCTTCAGTAAATGCTTTTGGATATACACAAAAGGCCCTTCCCATATTTTCTCATTTCACACATACATACTTTTAATATCCCGTTCTTCCCTAAGAAGCTCTACTCTTATATTGAGAAAGACTACAAGTGCATAGAAGTTATTTTCATATAAATAATTGAGGCAATTATCTGTTCAAAGATCAGAAATGTGAAACAAACACTCCGCTAAGCAGGTTAACTTGATCACCCTATGCAAAGACAACAACACTGATTCGAGCTTTTCATTCTACATTTCCCTAAGAACTGGAGCTAGTCAAATGCAGAAAAGGCTGAAATTTAATTATTCTGCATTGATCCATACTCATGCCTGTAAAATCTGTATCTCTCAGGCTTCAGAGACAGATTCATCAACCTGTTTTCAGCTGTTACTGAGATGCCCATTTCTCTTCTGTGGTACTGGAATATATAAGAGATGTGGTATCTAAAAGGTCCTCTCATCCCCACTGCCAACTGTGTTTCATGAAGTCAAAAGGAGAGCTTCTGCATGTATTAGATTAATGGCAAGCACTAATTACTTTTCATATTATTGTTATTTCTGGGTAAGGCTAAGGCTTCTGCTAAGGTTTGATTCCACGAAAAGTCAGAAAAGTATATTTGTCCATCTGTAAGAAAAAAATGCCCACCATCTCTTAAATATAGCTTTCTTTTGACATTTAGGTTCTTTCCTAGTGATGACTGCAGCAAAAAGATGCAAACAAAATGTGACAGGTTCATCAAGTCAAAGTTTACATGTCTTGATAGTCTACAAGACAATTAAGTAAGGAGGAGCTATCTGTTATGTTAGACCAAGGAAAGAGAAGAAATAATGGATGTTACTAGATGTGCAAACCTAGATTGTGTCCAGAATCAGAAGTTACAGATGGAAAGGCTGTATTAGGTCTGTCTTAACTACTTACTTCACTTATGACAGGATTGTTCCTTAAGAACCTTTCAGTTTTATGGACATACCACCAACCTTTCTTAGCCCAAATACTCCACAATTTCCACTCAGTGAGATTATTTGGCATTTACCCAGCTGGAAGAAGAATCCCACAGACAATATATAAACAAACCTGCAAGAGGCAGATTTGTGTTTGCCCCTGTCCATGACTTCTAAATTGCATTTCTTGTCCAGCTGAGATTCCAGCTGAGATTCCAGCTGAGATTTAAAGTTCCAAGGGGCAGAGAGCAAGCCTCTCTCAGATATTTGGAACAACACTAAACATTCTTACTGTATTCAACAGATAATGAAATTAGCCACTGGACCATGCAACAGTCACCCACAGAAGAGTTCCTTGAGTTCACATATTAAAACCCAAGTGAATCTTGGAAAAGCCACACAGAACAACTCAGCTCTGGCTCAGGAGATCTAAATTGTACTGAACCAAATGTAATTTTCCATTAGAAACTAGAAGCTGGTGACAGAGAAATACACAGGAAAACATCAAAGGAGGAAGAAAAATCATTAAGCACTGAATTTGCTAATCATCACTTACAAGTTGCACAATTGACTAAAATCTCCCTGTCTTTTCTTCCAATCTCCTTTCATCTGCTCAGGGGATAAAGGCAAACTGAATTATCTTCATGCAGATAGCAAAAAAAAGGTATAATAATTTTCCATTTATGTTGGTATATAATCTGTGTACTGACTTTAGACTCCAACAGCATCCATGATGTTTTGTTGAGTCTTCCCTTTCATTCTGTATAATTAAAAATTTTGACAGACTTGGAAAATTTTTATGTATAGGTCTTACAGAATAACAAGACTTCCATTTCAGAAATAGGTTGGATCGAACCGATATATGCTTAAATACACATAAGTGAAATGTAAAATCATACCTAGGGAAAGATAAGAAAAGGTACTCATGTGATAGCATTGGAAACACATTTCTTTCTCAGACTAGGAGCTATTCTTTTCTTACAGAGTGATCCTTTAGAACAGTTTAACTTTCTTACTGTAAGAATCATAGAATGTTTTGGGCTGGAAGGGACTTTTAAATGTCATCTAGTCCAACCCCCATGCAGTTAGCAGGGACATCTTTAACTAGATCAGGTTGCTCAGAGCCCCGTCCACCCTCACCTTGAATGTTTCCAGGGATGGGACATCTGCCACCTCTCTAGACAACCTCATCCCCCAGTCCCAAGGACTGCCCTGACCCAGGTGCAGGACACACAGATGTGTCAACTGCACCACTCAGCTTGGTGTCATCTGCAAACTTGCTGAAGGTGCACTCAATCCCACTATGCATTACGAAGATATTAAACAGAACTGGTCCCAGTACAGACCACTGAAGGACACCACTTGTCAGTGATCTCCATCTGGACATTGAGCTGTTGACCACTACCCTCTGCATGTGCCTGTACAATCAATTCATTATCCACTGTACAGTCCACCCATCAAATCCCTATCTCTCTAATTCAGAGAGAAGGATGTTGTGGGAGATCACATCAAAGGCTCAACAGAAGTCCAGATAGATGACATTCATAGCTCTTTCCTTGTCCACTGATGCAGTCACTCCAACTATAGAAGGCCACTAGGTTGGCCAGGCAGGACATGCCCTTGGTGAAGCCATGCTGGCTGTCTTGGATTGTCTCCTGGACCTCCATGTGCCTTAGCATAGCTTCTAGATCTGTTCCATGATCTTCCCAGGCATAAAGATGAGGCTGAGTGGTTAGCAGTTCCCAGGGTCCTCCTTTCTATCCTTCTTAAAAATGGGTGCAATGTTTCCCTTTCTCCAGTCACCAGGGACTTCACTTGATTGACATGACTTTTCAAACATCCTGACTTTTCAAAGAAGTCCAGATCTGTTTATGCAGTCTCAACCCAAAGACCCAATGCAAAATGAAAGGTGGCTGGAAGTTCCTTAGGGCTCTTCAGTCTCTGAAAATCCCCATCTTCCTATCCTTCAGTCTATTTCCCAAGATAAGAACAGCTCAGAAATTAGGAACAATTGTAATTAATCATATTTAAATTGATTAAATAACTAGCAGTATTTGCATGGCAGAGCTTTAAGTACTCATTCACCTGAGTGAAGGGAGAACTACCTAAAAGACACAGTAGGAACTACATCCAGTATTTTTCTGAAAGGTGTTCAAGGAACACTTGAGAACATTAATAGGACACTGATGACAGCCTTTGGAGGCTGACAGCTTCATTCTGTTGGAGCAAAGAGTGTAAGGAGTGGAATAGTGATCAGGCTACTTTCATAGGAATTTGGTGGTTTGTTTTTGCCCCCTTGAGCTGGTAGGATATCTTGTATCTAGGATGCTTTGGAGAAGAGCTGAGTAATTAATAATCATTCTATCTTTTAACATATACCTTCAATAAATGACTGATGACATATGGGATTTAGTTTGATATCTTAGCACAATTTTCCTCTCTCTGTACCCTCCCTCTAAAAAATACTTCTATCTTGCTTTACTGAGAGTACATAAATAAATTCTGGGTAGTCTGATTTCACAGACTGCTGCTGAAATCTTAAGATTCCTGAGATCTAATGTTACAAACTTTCTTACACACTGAAAAGACAATATACTTTTCTTCTTGCTATGAAAGAAATCTTTGAGCACGAGAGGAATAAAGAAATCAGCCTTAAGGATGCAGATTTCTGCGAAAAAATGATATAGAAACAAAGAGACTATTTTTTTCTTAATTCATAGAAGTGTAAACATTGATACTGAATGAAATTTTGCAGAAAGCAGTCAGAGTGCAGAAGTGATGCATTTTTCACTTGCAAAGGTGACATGAATCAAGAAGATGAGGGAAATCAGACTTTACACTGGTAGCCTACTAATGGGACATGCACAAAGACAGTTCAAAACCAGTAGCAAAAATTCTGCTATCTACCAAAGATGAGTATTGCAAAGATTACTGTGTACGGCTTCATCTCAAACATGTTATCCACTATAGTGTGCGTATCTGCTGTATATTATATCCACACACCTACAAATGTCATTCTAAAATGGCAAGAGACTTGTGGGGTTTTTTTAGTATAGATGAGTATATCAGAAACTGTATGCTAGTAATATGTAACATAAAATATTTTAATTTATACATTTTATAAATACATTCTTTTCAGGCTGTAACAGCAGACTCTTCCTTTGAATAGAAAACCATCATGTAACTATTATATATTGGGCGGGGATAGTGCTTTAAGGATTAACAGTGATTTATCTGCAGAAATGCCATGAAAAGGTCTTACAGATGAAATTGCATGACAGTTTTTATATAGTTTACTAGATTATTACACAAAATATTACTGTTTCCCTCAAAAGTATATTTTATTATGAAAGAATACAAGGCAAAGGTATTCTAAATGTCTGCAGTTACCAGGGCTCCTGGATGACTTTAGCAATGTAGTAGAGGATAGTATCCTTTAAAGAGCAAAGCAACTTGGTTCTACTCTGGGATGACAACTCTTTCTGTTTTGTCAGTTAAGAAGAAACTTGAAACTACAGTTTAGTCCCCAAAGTGTAGGTTGTTATTAACTTCATAGTATTTAGAATATATTATTACTGAGACTTATTCCCTGTATTTACAAAGTGAGCATCTCACCTTTGGATCTCGGAGAAAAAGTGCTCTTAGGATAAGGGAGTGAACATCTCCAATAGGTGGATAATGCATCAGAAGTCCCAAACAGGTCTGATAATTACTTGAAATCACTACAATGAAAATGAAAAGAAAAAAAAGGAAAAAAGACAAAAAAGAGAATATTAATCTTATTTGATATTCTAAACCAGTACCTTTTCCAGTAGATTCATCACAGTTCAGATTCAGCCGTCTTTTCCCACATTAAGTCTCTTAAAACCCAAGCAGTGCTCATTGTTAAAGAAAATACTGCATAATCAAGCTTCATGACTATGCTTGGTCCAACATCATTAAGGACAATGCTAAACCTACCGCTGACTTTACGTCATAGACATTTATGTTAACTCCAGATTTACATGCCTGAATTTAGATCTCTGTAGCTGTGCACCCAAAGCCTGCCTGAGTCAGCGGAGGTCAGGGCAATACAGTCAGTGGAGCCTGAAGAACTACTCCTACGCTCCAAAATAGACACTGACACTTCAGACACTCATCTGCTGGCACCTAAACTTAAGTATGATAATTTGTGAGGTAAATTTTATCTTCAGTCTTGTTTTTATGGTAACTTTCCCTCACTCTGACAATTCTTTGCTGAAACATCTTTTATGTTGTTCTCATGCGCACATACACATACATGCCCACACACACATATATACATACATAAAATGATGTCAACAACTCCTTGTTTTCTTGTAAATCAGAAACTATTCACAAAATGTTCAAGAAAAAGGGAAAATGCTAGATTTTCATTTCATAAATACCAAAAATAGAATACAGCATTAACCTTATTAGAATTTTTTACTTATTCAGAAAATTTTCAGCATGCTTAGCTGAAGTTTATAATTTTTGTTATAATTATACTTGATTTTATCTGAATCTATGTAAGTATATTCCATGGTTCTTTGCTTGTGGTTGTTGTCTTCTGTTGTTTTGTTTAGTATTTTTTTTTTCCCCAAATCAATCTAATTATGAGTGCAATTATTAAAGACATCTTTTCAGGCAGGTCTATGTAAACTACTTCATTTCTTTTGCACCATCTAAATCCAGGCAATCCATCTGCCACAGCTGTCAAAGCAATGCCTGTTAATGATGCTTGCACTCTGCAACATAAAAGACAGCTTCCAACAATAGTAATTGTAAATAAATTTTAAACAAACTTCTCTATTCTGAGAACTTTAGCTGTAGTAACAAATACTTGTAATTAATCAGGCCCCTAGACTGGAAAGGATCATTGCAAACACAGAATTATTTTGAATCAATACAAGGCAAAATAAAGGACTGTTTTGTGGAGAGAAAGGTTTAAGTGTTTTACTTTTTTCTTTCATGTGAATAAGCCTCATATCCTTCTGTACCTTTCCTCCCTCAACAAGAGGATTATGGGCAAAAGATGTAGGACTGGGCAAAATGAATAATTATAATCTGTGTAGAGAACCACTTTATCATCTTCATTTCCGTTGCTGATCCGACAGCTTGTAATTTCATACATCTGCTTTCATTTGTAAAGCACTCACTTATCCTACTCATTCTCTATCTGTTCTGCCTGTTCTTTTTCCTACCCTTTGTTTTTCTTGTTCATATTCAGGTATCTGTTTTTTCTCGCTGAAGTCACAAAGCTGGCATAATGAACACAACACAATGGTCTCTGTCAGAGTTCTTTCAGAGGAGTATAATATGAGCACTGCATAGTACATACCCAATCAAGCTCTCATATGTAAATCAAATTTAAAATACTGTACTGCAGTTATGATCATGATGCCTTTTTAAAAAGCAAATAAAAATACTGAAAATTGATAGCAAATTCTAAATAGTTTTATAAATGATAGGCAGAAAGACCAATGTGTTTCTCTTTTAAACAGACCAGAATGTGTTCTATTCTGCAATGTGAAATGGATTAAATTTATCCTTCCTTTATTTTTTGTGGAAGAGTTCTTTGCTGTCTCACAGATATACAGAAAAGTAAATATTTAAAAAGCTAATTTATATTAATGGTGCGCACTTGACCCCTGACAAAAAAACTGAATTTTCAACCACAAGGCAATTACTCCTAATTATGAATTTTTTGAAATGTATAATAGTGAAGCAATTGAATAAGAATGAACTGTAGGATAAAGTTTCTGAAAGGAGATTCCATGCAATACAAATTTATCCAGTCTCAGCAGTAGCTGGATGGTGTTGAAGTTCAATGGTGAAATATCTCACCCCGTGGCCAACTGCCTCATAATAAGCTTGCTGATTCTGTACCTGTGCTTTTCCTTCACTAATTGGCTTGGCAACAGTCACATCTGGAACCAGCTTTTATTGTGAACTTCTTCAAAGAAGAATGTTATTGGTATTTCTAGGGTAAGGAGTAAGGAAACTCATCTACATTGGGAAAGCCATCTCTACCTCTTGTTTAATATTTGTTATGCAGTGCCCAGAGGAACATCAAATTGCTTTCTCCCTTCTGCTTTAGCTGAGACTGACTTTTCTCTGTTGGCCCAGTTACCATCCTTGAATGGAAGCAGCAATAATAGTGGTGAAAAACATGTAAACTAACTGTACCTGTTCTCAACTATGTCACAATTTTTTGTCACATGTAATTTTTTCAGTTTAATGTTTGATGCAACCAATCCTGTATCCAGATGACTTCCTAAACCAGGAAGGGTGGGACTACTTCACCCTACTGCTTTATGCATGGCTATGTCCTCCTTAGTAGGCCCTAAATTGAGTTAAACATAGATAATACGAACATCTAGCACTATAACAAAAATAACAAATCATCTCTTCTAAAAAGAGGCTGTGGCTTTTATTTCCCTCAAAATATTCAGAGCACTTTTAGATAAGAAAAAAATATATCCTAACAATGGCCATATCAAGTTTTCAAGTGGAAATGTGATAAAAATATAATTATTCTAACACTGATCAGTCAAAATTATCTCCTGGTGCAATAACGACATTAGTTTACTATGCAAAACATAGACAGGTCTTCCAGGTTTGTTAATTTTTGTCCTTGAAGGGAAGTGAAGTATATAAAATAGCCATCTTTGCAACACACCCTCCCCTCTATTCTGATTTCATAAAAAAATGCATATACATCTATATTGGTGAAAAAGAAGCAACATATTCATGTTTCTGATTTGACAGATTTTTTTAAAAAAGGTTTTTTTGAATGACTTTTTCCAAAGAAACATAAGTAATAATTTATTAAAACTCACAGATACTTTGGTACACAACCCTACACTTGACATGTATGCATTATCACTTCACAGATAAAGCTCTGCTTGGATATAGATGCAAAACTGAAGAGAGCAGTTTACAGAATGGCTGTGTATATGATTATGTATCTGTAATCTCTAAAATGTATAAACAGTAATCTAATAATCTAAATGATCCCTTCTCCTTGAGTAAGATATTGTTTGAGTAACAGAGGATTTCAAAACTAAAACAAAAATACAGCAGAATGAATAATTTCTTAAAATCACATCCTTGAGAACATCATAATAAAACATAGAAAAAAAAATTCATCAGTTCCCAAACTAGCAACTTTTTTTCCCATACCCAAATGTGTTGGTGTAAAAGAATCTGCATAATTTTAAAACTTTCAAATGCTTTCAGAATGTATTATTATCATAGCTTATATTTGACATTTTTATAACATAATATCTTAGGTGCCTTATCATTATTCCTATTGTTTCGAAGTTTTAAGACTGAATATTTCCAGATGGTTTACTTATAGATGGTTAACATCATCGGATGTTTTGAGCTAACATTTTCTTTCACTAAATAAAGAGAAGCTTTTAGAAACTTACTTTATTTGAAAAATGTTTTAAAAAATATTAAAACAACACTTTGAACACCACTCAAACTCAAATACTATCAGCAATAAAAAACTGAGCAAAAATGGAAATCTTTTATATTACAGATATATAAAATAAGAGCTTTATTTTATGAAATGGGTATAGTTTGAACTTGACTTTGAAAACAGATTTCACTTTACAGTATTTATGACTGGGTATTTGGTTTCACTATTCTACTATGCTCAAGAGTAATTAACTAGGTCCAACTATATGGAACAAAAAGTTATTTATTACAGAAACAGTATATGTATGAAGTCTTAGCTGTCCTGATAAGATGACTCTGCATCTCATTTGGGCAAAACTATTTACCACTCTATTTACTTAGCCTGGGGATTTCAGAGAAAAGACTGATTTCATGAAGATGCCTAGAACATATACTTAGCTCACATTTTTAGTTACCTTGTATCGATACTCGTACATGAGCACCACAAAGCAAAAGAAAAACCCAGAACAATGTTCCCTCTTCGAGAGGAGAAATGCTGCTTACAAACACAGTCCTAAAGTTTCATTTTAAAGGGAAATGATTACACAGAATAAAATATTGATGTTAAGAAAAATTTTTGCATGTATCTGCACTACGTATCTATACCAAAAATTCAAGATTATTTCAGTTTACTGAACATAAACAAGCCAGATTTAGATTGCAGAACATAATGACCTGGAATCAGATCATCTTGAAACAGCGGCATTAATTTTGAAACCTCTAAACTGAATTAAATGTCCACTTGTTTGAGAGGAATGTAAGGTAGCTGTACGTGCTTCATGTTTATTAAAAAGTAATTAAAAAAACACATGAAGGCAGGCACTGGAACAACAGTACACGTACGTAAAGTACACACACGTTGGATTTCAAGATTAGGCCCTAAAATAGGAACCACAGATGTTGAAAACTTCGTGTGTCCTAGAATAAAAAATTATGTCAAATATGTGACCTTGTTATAACCTAAAGTTTACAAATTGTATATAATTAACTCTGAACAGCATGCTACAGAATTGATATATCTAATGACAGACATGTATCTTGCTGCAAAACGCATACTCTGTTGCGGCAAAGTTTTATACTTTTTTTGCAAAAACAGGATTTTTTGCAAAACATGATGGGATAGAAATAAACGTCTCAATTAATCATTATGTATCTTCCTCCTCACATTCACTCTTACATAAAATAACAACATTTTTGTGATTTTTTTATTTGTCCCAACTTAATGTATTTATTAGCTACCACTAACCAATAAGAATTCACCTTTGCACATATTTCAGGCACACTAAAGTAAAATAAAATGAAATGATCATCAATGCTGCTCCTGCAGAGAATAAACATATTCTGTAATTGTTAGCCATCTCTGCATATACCTTTCCTTCAAGATGTATATCGAAAATTGCGAGACACTACCTTGTGCATTTTCACATTTCTCACAGCAGAACAGCGTAAAACCATTGCCAGTGTCACAGGGAGGCTTTACTCAATTCATCAGGTTGGTCAGAAGGTGGAGCTCTATACATACCTGTGCCACTTACTGCACATAAAATTTGCAACTCCATAGAAAAACACAGAACTAGTCAGAAAACAAACCTACATTTAACTCCATGATACAATTTGTTTCATAAATACAGCAGACTGCATCTGATAATAAATGGCTCCTCTCTTAGCATTTGGAATGATTTTCAGTATGTTAAAAAAATTAACAAAGAAACTTAGCATTTCTTAAGTCCTCTTTCTCTTTGAAAAATATGTTTGCATTCTTTTTAAAAGATCATAAGATAGTTGATACTTACAGGCATCTCTAATATATAACAACATGGCTACAAAAATGTAGTCAACTAGATTCAGGGTGATACTGTCAGCAAATAGAGCATCCCAGACAACTAAAAGGTCTTGGAGAGGGAATTCACGTCCAAACAGGAGCCTTACCCATCGCCTGAAAGAAAAAGGAAAAGACGTGATTTGTATTTCTCTGTTTTGCCAAGTACGGTAAAGTCAGGATCAACTACAATCTAAAATGTTTCACCAGGAAATTCTGCAAAGTGTGAAGATCTGTAATAAGCTCTTAACTAATCATCTTTGTGGAAATGTTATTGCATCTACATTAAAGAAGTGACACATTACAGACTGCAGAAGCTTAACTGACTAACATTATAATGTGGGTGAACATCAAAGGACAAAACATATCAAACCTGTATACCATATTTTTGAGCATTTAATGTGATAGTGATCTAAGATGAAAGGGAGAAAATGTTATGCAAGAATAGCCTGGAATAGCAAAACCAGGAGGGCAGTGGTTTATGAGAAGCCCTGAAAAGCTTCATCAAGCGAAAGTCAGTTCAGAGGCAGATGCCAAACAGCAGTTAAAATGGACTGGGTCACACTTACTTTGAAGAGGCTTTCTCCCTATTATGGAGTATGATGTTTGCAGCTCCATGTAAAATAAGCTATGGATGCTATTTTGTTTAAACCTAATTTAAATCTTTACCAGATTTTGTGATAACCAGCATGTAGATTATACCGTTAATTCCTGTCCATATCTGTGCTGTTTTCATTCATTTTTCAAAATGTGAAAACATGTCTTTTCAAATGCAATATTTGCTTGAGGCTGGAAGCTTCAAGCTAGAAGAAAATTATTTCTTAAGATTTTTTATTTCCAATTCTGGATCTTACACAGACTTACTCGCTGATCTCAGGAAAGGCACTTCCCTTTCCTATTCCAGAACAGACCTGCCAGCTTTGTATGTTTTTTGGTAAGATTATCCAAGGTTGCATTTGAAAAAGATACAGAGAAGTTAGTAACTTTATTCCTGAAATAGTTATTACAAAATGGACTTAAAAATAATGAATTACATTTTTAGCTGGGATATGCAAATTACTATGCATGTGGAATCTGTTTATTCAGTAGGAAGAAAAGATTGATTGCAAATTTCTGCTAAGCAAATTAAGTCATTCTTTAAAACTCACAAAAATTTCTAAAAAGGCTACTAGAAATTTCATGAAGATTAGTTTCACTCATAAGAATTCATGTTTAACCACTTTTGTCCCAGAACTCATTGCTGGTTTAAGGCATCAAGTTTCTTTTTTTCTGATTCTAGTAATAAAAGTTCATTTCTAGACAAATGAATTTCAACACATCAGTTGAGCACAAGCAACAATCTGTACAAAAAGACTATCACTTATAAAAGAAATTCAAAGGGACTGTTTTGTGAGTCAAGGTTTCGTTCACTCGACTTTTAATCCGCCCCATCACTAGAACTGTATGCATAATCCACAAAGAATATCCCTGTTACAAATTTAGAGATGACTACACAGAATTTTTTCCCTTACAAGCCATATTCTCCTTTAAAAGTCAAACTACGTCATTTCAAAAGAGAGCATCATGCATCCTTGTATCAAACATTTATGTTCTAAGGTCTTGTAACTTTTTATGTTAGTGTAGCAATTCTAAAAGCCATAATATTAGCTATGACAAAATACAAACTCTGTGTATCTCCCTCTCTGATCAAAGTCCTTTCCAATAAGGACTAATTTTCAAGCCTCACAAAGAGAAGTCAGAAGAACCATTAACTGAAAAGCAAGGCTTATCTAGTGCATTTAATACCTTGTCTGTTCTATCTAAGGGATTTTACCATATAGTGGCACATTACCCTACAGTGACTAGCCTACAGGAGACTATTACCCTATGGTGACACAAACATTACCCAAACTCTGTGTGAAGCCTATCACTTGCATTAACAATCCCTCCCACCTGTAAAACCACAACTTTACAGTTACACAAACTGTTAGGCAAGAAATTTCAGCTGACTTTGCTTGCACCTACTCAAACCTCATTCAGAAGCCTTGCTAAAATCTAATACACTTCAAGGGAAAAAATACACCATGGTGTAATGGGATTTGTTATTAGTCTTTTATTAGAAATCTCTTTTGCTTCTTTACTACTTCATTATGCAGTGTTAATCGTTTGTAGATGCAGGTTTATTCTGCTCGAGCAGAATTCATTCCTTTTTTTCTTCTGCTTTTACATTTTCTCCTGGGAAAATTAAATCTCAGTCCCCTGAGGTATCACGTTTCACAGATGTAGACTGCTGAAGAACAACTGGACTTCCTTTTGCAACCATAATATTACCGTTAATTATTTGAATCTTCCCATCTTAAAAGGAGTAAGCAATTCATACTGCTGCAAATGCATATGTACTAACTGCTCTCTTATTTTCTTCGGCAGCATTTAGCTCATAGCACCTATAAACCAGGGACCCTATTGCCTATGAACCATGTTGCCATATGGCAGGACTTCACTAAGCTTTTATATTCATAAAAAGGGATCTTAATTCCTTAATTGTCCACACTGAAAAGCTGTCTTTCAAACGAACATGTTTTTATTGCTTTTACAAATATTTGCAGAGAATTTAAGACATACTTAATAATTGCATTGGACACGATAAACCTTTTATTTTTTTTCTTGAGATGGCTGTCTGTGTTTTAATTATTGTTCTGTCCTGTTAATCTTGCCTTACATCTGTTACACCTGCAGACTGTGAGGCTCACAATAGTATCCCTTTTATCACATGCAGTCATACAATAATTCATGTTTTAACAGGCACACTTAGCAATTAAAATCTACAAAAAACCCCAACCAGATTCTTTAAAGCCATAATACACCAAGGTACTACTACCTACATTGTAGAATATGCAATTGTATCTTCCACTTATGATTTCTATATAATTAAAGCAATATTCTCGGGAGATCAGTAATTACTAGCAATAGATAATGATTCATTAATGACTTTACAATATAGGGAAAGCAGGAGAAAACTGTGCTGTAGTAATGTCATTAAATAAGGCAATGATCCAGCCTTACCAGTTTTAACTAAAACCACAACCATTTTGACTGAGATTTACTGGACAATTTTCCAAACATCAATAAAATTAACTTATGTTACGTGTTATTTATATTTCACTGGTTATCTTCTCTGTTTTCTTGGAGAAATCTTTAAAAAATTCTTTGTGAGAAGACAATTCTTTAGGAAAAAAAAAAAGGCCTAAGAAATGGTTACAGACAAGGTGATATAAACAGTTTAGGAGTATTTATGAGGATAAACCAACACAATGATATCAGAAAGAATAAGAAAAAACATAATGCCAGGAAAGGGAAAGCATGACTCTGAAGCTACTTCTAAATGACTAAACCTGGGACCCAAAACTTGTCAACAAGTTCCCTACAAATTCTACTGTAATTCTGCCCTGTTTTCAGCTGCTTATACTCTTGCTAAACTCAATCTTCAGTACGATTTCCACTGCAAGCATCTGCTAAAGGCTTGATTTTTTCTATTCATTGATACTTTTCATTAGAACAAGGTTAAAAAAATTCTGTGCATGCTTAACTTATTTTTCCCCCAAGTATTTAATTAAGAAGGTCTAGAAGCAAAACAAGGTGTCTGGCATTTCCTTTGTGCTGTGTATATTAAAAAATATGTCCCGATTTGTTAATTTTTTGGTTGATCTAAACACAGCAGAGTGCAGACTTTCACAGAGCACACTCCGTTTCTTCCTAACTCTTGCCCCCCATCCAACGGTGCATCTGCCACCCTGTCCTTCACCCCAGCTGCACCCTTCTTTCTGCATGGGAATTGGTAGAGGTGTGCAACATCCACCCGCAATGGCTTGTGCGGATGTGACGGCGGAGGATGCTGTTCATCTAGTTTCTGAAACTTGCAAGACTCATTAGTGGGACTGTTTCAGAGAAAGGGAGGGTCAGTAGAATATTTCAGGATGTCATTCACTTTCAGTGCAAGTTTTGCTGCTTTTATTAAAATAAGAAAATTATTTAAATTAAATGGACTGTTACTATTGAAAAGAACACCATCTTATCAAAACTAAGCACTCAGAAGCTGAGAAATGCCAAAATTAACATCAGTTGTTTACTGACTGAGAAAATGGTATGTAAGCTCTGTCTCTTTAAACTCGGTCATGAATTATATTCAAGCAAACATTTGTAGCCACTGCAATTTACTATGTAAAGTCACGGTCAATAATTTAGGAGAAAGGGTAGACAGACTTGAGCTGTGATCTGCTCGTTCAAAAATAAGATACAGAAAAAGGATGAGGAGTGACATTTATATAACACTTTCAAAAGAACTTAAAGCTCTATGGAAGATAAAGAATTAAATAGCTCAATGCCAGCCAGCAAGCACTACTCTGGGCAGACTTGATGCCTACACTACAATTTCACATGTCTATGTTTCTAACCTAGAGACACGGGGTGGGCTGCAGCTGAAGAAGGCTGCTATCTCTGGGGCTGGCCTGTGGCAGGAGTACTCAGCAGCAGGCAGGGCAAACACTGGCACTACTGCTCCTGCAGCAGCACTTGTGAACACTCGCACGGATGGGGAGAGCAAAGATAGCTGCAAATATATAGAAAAAGCACCCTCAAAAGAAGACATTTGATACCAGGAACGCTCACAGATTTGGCAGTTGCCAGAGGCAGTCAGAGGATGGACAGGCCAATTCAATCAGAGGATGTGTAAGGTAGTTTGCTTTCTTTTAACGACATGAAGGAGACAAATCAAGATAAGCTTTAGGAACATTTCTGCTCTATTATTCTCTGGTGAGACTGCACCTGGAGTATTATACCCAGCTCTGGAACCCTCAACACAAGAAAGACATGAACCTGCTTGAGCAGGTCCAGAGGAGGGCCACAAAAATGGTCAGAAGGCTGGAACATCACTCCTATGAAGAAAGGTCAAGAGAGTTGGAGTTGTTCAGCCTGGAGAACAGAAGGCTCCGGTGAGACTTTCTTGTGGCATTTCAATATATTCAAGAGCATTATAGGAAGGACAGAGAGAGATTTTTTAACAGGGCCTATAGTGACAGGATAGGGGTAATGGTTTTAAACTGAAGGAGGGTAGATGGGTAGATTTAGATTGGACTTAAGAAGAAATTCTTTAAGATGAGGGTGGTGAGACACTGGCACATTTTGCCCAGAGAGGTGGTTGATGCCTCATCCCTGGAAACATACAAGGTCAGGTTGGATGGGGCCCTGAGGAACCTGATATAGTTGAAGATGTCCCTGCTCATTGCAGAGGGAGTGGACTGGCTAGATGACCTTCAAAGGTCCCTTCTAACCCAAACCACTCTATGATTCTATGAACATTTCAGCTTAGACTTGTTACATAGTCCATTTCTCCAGTGTTCTCTCTCCTTTCATAATAAATCCTGTTCTTATTAAGACTCCCACAGCTCTATACAGTTCAGGGATTTTGTATGAAATGTCCTGAAGAGACTAATAGAGCCTTCAATCAATACAAGACAGAGAAGGAAACAGGTCCAAAGTATAGTCACATTTTGTTCTTTCAGCCACTCTTCTACGAAGGTCTTGTGGAAAGGCAGCACTGCTCATGGTGCATGAGAAACTCTTTAATATCACAGATGAGAAGAAAGGCAGAAAAGCTAAGTGTAACAATTAACAAGATGACACTCTAAAGTAAAACTGTATTAAAATCCAGTATTTTGTCGAAACAGAAAGAAGGCTGTGGAATCCAAATAAAACAAAAAAACTGGTATAAGAAGTTTTATGGGAAGTTCACCAGACTTTCAGGTATTTACAGAAACTTCTGATGTGTTCATTCTAAACATTCAGAATTTTACACACAGCATACCCTCATATTCACACCACCCATAAGGGATGTACAATGAGATATTGCTACAGAATATGTTCCATTTTTGCCTTAATCTACTTGTGAAGGGAGTGAAAACAGACATCTTGCTAGAAGATGTGTTTACTTCAACCATAAATTCAAATGTTAATTCTGGATTTATTAGAAAAAATGATGTGGCCTTTGTCATTTGAGAAGGCAGATGAGATGATCAGATTTTCCGTAGGCTGTAAAACATTTAAATATTAAATATTTCTACTACATTGTCTCCAGCAGTGTATGCTGATTGTACAAAAGTGTGTGTGATAAGGAGGGAAAAAGCCTGTGCCAGCATCTAACAAATCATTCAGCTTCTCCTCGGGCTTAAGAGATAATAGGAAGTATATAAAAAAGATTCTTCTCATGTGTGCACATACATCTGTCTATCTCTTTAAGTAATTTCAGGTTTGTATGTAGACTATTCTGCCAGAGAATAACAGATACGCTTTGGTGTGACTGTGATCTAGGTGGGATTCTCCTGTCCTGCAATCCCAGGTGGGGTGTTTATTTCATCCAGCCTCTCCCTCACTGGCTGCATGAAGATTTGGTGAAACACTTCATCAAATGCACAAATCATGGCTCTACTGCTGGGTAGATACAAGGCAGGTTATTGTTTTTTGCTTTTGTTTTTTTCTGGTTCATATTCTGTTTGGTTTGTGGTCACATCCATTCATTTTTTAAGCTTTACATAGTTACATTAAAAACCCTTCACTTATCAGCTCTGATAAGATCCACAGGCTTTCTGTTCCACAGCTTAGACAGTGGGGTCTTATGCCAAGATAAAACTTACGATGTTTGAAAGCAATTTAAATAAAAATGAAACTACATACTTTATGGTTTATATGGGTTCCAAACTCTAAGTTTTCCTGTCTGTATGTAAAATTAAATAAGAATGATAACAAACATTGTACATAGTCTACTCTGTACATAGTCTACTTTGTTGCCTTTTTTCCACTGGGCAAAGAAGTTTCAATTTGTCCTATTTAAATTTCCTGTTGCTCTACATATCATGAGAATTTTTAATAGTAATGAACTTATCAAACATCAGCTAGCATATCTGTTTTAAAAAAATACCTTTAATTTTATTTTAAAAAATAAATGGCATGAGCATCTAATTCTTATATGGATTATTTACTTTCCCATTTGGCCTCTTTAATATTACCGGCAAAGGCTACTCAATTTTGCATTTAAGAAAAATTCTTTCTGTTTTTGCAAGACTACACATTTCCCTATTAAAGAAGGTTTTTCTCTAAAACATGAATTACTAATAATTATCTCCCCCTCCTTAATGCAATTTATTCTTCTTTGCAAAAGCACTTACTGCTGTCCTAAGTCAGACCAATTGTAATATTCTCACTTGCAGGAATGTACTTAGTGAAAAAGGAGCCATTGGAACTTCATAGCAGTAATTTTTAATATTTTTAGAAATGTTCTACAATAAAATTGTTGAACCTGTTAGTCTACTTTAGGTAAGCTTCTTTTCCAGTTCTTAAATAACTTTAGGTATCTGTGTTGGTGCTGACAGATTTTCTGTGGCTGCCACTGTTATCTACTGCTGCTCCTCACCTACAGCCAACCTCTTGGGTGGTACCAGCAACTACTGGTGGTTGTCTTGGACATGGCCACCAAAAGTGGTGCTGCATCTGCTAGAGGAAAGATAATTTCCCTTCATGTTCTTGCTATGGTTTTGGTGTCTGCAGTAGTTCTAACTTGTGCTGTTTTGTGCGACTTTATGGGAATCCACTTAATTCTGTTTTGCTGCTCCATGCAGCTGTTGTAAAGTGTACATTTCTCCTGCCACTTCACCCTGCTGTAGTATACATCACAACGATAAAGAACTTTATTGAAAAAAAAATTCTGCAAAGAGGATTACTGGTAAATACACTCACTGAAACCTATCCTTGATTTTAAAACTCTGCTCAACATTTCCACTCTACTCTATAACTGGGCTACCTGGTTGCACAGGACATGGAAAAACCTAAAGTACTGAATGCCTTCTTCACCTCAGTCTTTAGTAGCAAGACTGGCTTTCAGGTATCCCAGGTTTCAGAGACAGAGGAAAAGTTTGGAGTAAGGAAAATGTACCCTTGGTGTAAGAGAATCATGTCAGGGAACACTTAAGCAAACTGTGCATATCTAAGTTCATGGGCCCTGAATGGGTTGCATCCATGAAAGCTAATGGAGCTGGCAGATGTCATTGCGAGGCCACTCTCAATAATCTCTGATCAGTCATGGCAGTTGGGAGAATGTTCAAAGACTGAAGGAAAGCTAATGTCACTCCTATGTTCAAGAAGGTTAAGAAGGAGGACGCAGGGAACTACAGGCCAAACAGCCTCACTTTGATCCCTGGGAAGATGATGGAGCAGCTAATCCTGGAAACCATTTCCAGGCACATGAAGGACAAGAAAATCATCAGGAGTGGTCAGCATGGTTTCTTCAAGGGGAAAACAAATGATACATGAATTCATACCAGCAAAAAGGTGACAACATGTACAACAGAAAGCTGAGGAATCCATTTTTTAAATGTTGGCCAAAATATAGAGGCAACAACATGAACGGTCCAGCTGTTATACCATGACTCATTTAGAAATCATCCGGGCTAAACTGTGCTTTTATTTAAATGAATACTGCTGCACTTCTGCAAAACAAATAAATTTAAACAGCTCAGGCAATACTCAGATTTAAAAAGCAAGGTTCAATGTGATAAAATCATGGTGATAAACCAGAAGGACCAGAGGGGGCTGCTACATTCTACTGGAAAAATCCCTTTGATGTCAATGATAAACACCTCTTAATTTCAAGGAGTATGCAACTTCATCTCTGATACATGCCTAAACCCCTAATCTAATGACCAATATCTGCATACATAGGAGAAAAATGTAAGGACTTGAAGGTTTGCCTGCTGAATCCTTACTGCTCTTTGCCTCTATGCTATTAAAACCTACAGTCCTAAATAGTGATGATGCATGTGCATTTTGTTTTGAAAATCACGGCAGAGTAGCAAAAACATTTTCTTTTTTTAACAAAAATAATTACAGGTGAATGATTTTAAACACTGTTTGCAGCAATAAACCTATTGAAACAAAAGAGGCACTTCTAAATTAGTGAAGCTCCTACTGATATCGCTATTAGTAATTAGGAACTCCACCCCCCCAACTTTTCTATCTTTAAATGGCAATGATTAAATTTGGTTTTAAAGTGGAGAAATTATATTAGAAAAACAACTCTCAGTGTTGCAATTAAAGCACAGTTCTTAAGATGATAAAATAAACTTGCTAATAGCTTTATCCATTGATTCAAGATGCATGCAATAGGTTTACAAGATCCTTTTGTACAATCTCTCTTTAAAAGAGGAATCTGTAACATTTTACTGTCCCATATTGTTAGATCTTCTATAGAGTTACTAATTTCTCTGTAGAATCCATTTGGACAAGACTTAATCAAAAAGGCATGTATGTGAAAATAAAAGGAAGAGAGATAATTTTGTTAATAGCTCTAAAGTAAACAAATAAGTACTGATAGAATATAAACTTCATAATATTCTATATTGGAGACTAACCTATCACAATTACATAAAATAAAATGTAACTTTAAGCTAATTATATTTCAAATTGCCTCCTTTATCTCATAAAACTGCATAAATATACATCAAACATATGAAGTAAAAGGACATGGCCTTTACAACATGATAATCTTTCAGCTGGATTTAAAGTGTCAGAAATTGAAATTGTGGTACTTAGATATGAAGAAAACAGAAAAACTTATTAAGCTATTTGGCAGCTGTGCTCAGAATAAAATAGGCACTAGTAATGAAGACTTTATAACATCAACCAAATTCTTTTGCAGAAGGCTTATTTTAGTATTTGGATAGTATTTTAGTATTTTGGATACACAGATAAAAATTTCCTTGCCAATGAACTGGTAAGAAGAATGTGTAGAAATAATAGAACACCAAAGCAGATGATAAAGCCACTAGACAGATATTTATTGCAAGTATCATTTTATATACATCCATGTATCTTCCATGAATGACTGAAGCACCCAACTTTTCAGCAAAATGAGAGGAAGAAACTCTACCAGAAATTCCCCGTTTGGAGCTGCTGCCCACAGGGGCCAGACCAACTCCACAGCAGCCCTCAGTGGAGATGGGATCCTTGCTTTCTATACTCCTTTTCACCACAGTATAAAGAACTTATTTCAGAGGTGCTTTCCCCTTGAGACTCAAAATTAAACAGCAATAAACCTAAAATGGACAGAATTCCTACCTATCACCTGAACTGGAGGTTTATTTCTGCAAACCTTGTTATAATTAAGTACAGAACATTTAAAAATCTGTTTGTGGTGCTCTGCTCCAGAGAAGAAATTTATTTTCTAAAATGAGGAGAGAAGATTTATATCACCACTGAATTCAATATTACATCTATTGTACACTCTAAAGCTAAATTAAGAAGCTGTTCAGAGGCCATACATGCAGCAGTCCTTTTCAATCTATTAGTCTGGCTAAATGCCTTCATACATCCAGTGAAGGCAGTCATCATCATCAATCTGCCAGTTTTAGTGACCAGTCTACTACATGGTGATGCATGCACTGAGAAAACACAAGTGTTTCCTCTCTGCTGTCATACTCCTGAACACAAGAATCAAGTGAGGCTGTTCCAGTAGGTAGAACACAAAATAATCATTTAGCTGCTTAGTGTAAATAACAGTGTTAGAATCACAGCTTTATTTATAACCTTAGTTCAAAGGCAGAATATGAGTTTGGAAACCAACTCCATCATCAAGCAGGGTAAGGCAAATAAGAGCTCACTACTTCTACCTGTTAATCAAACCATTATTATCCAGAATCTTGCTTTCATTTAACCTGTTAAGCAAAAAAATGTACACTTTGATGTTATTTTATCCTTTCTGTATATACTTTAAAAAGTTGGCTTATGTATCAGTCACAAGAAGAGGAACTTCAACTTTTGTGAAACAAAGTACCTATGACTGGTGAAGTTTTGTGTTGTGTAGTGGCAGCCTTATGGGAATACTGCATCTTTTCAGAGACGCACAAGGGCTTAGCAGTCTCATTTAGCTACCTATGTGCCCCTGAAGAAGCCCTGCTAGCAATAAAATACTCTGGTGGCAAACAGCTAATTCATTAATTAACCACAGTATTTGCTGGAAAGGAAAGCACTAAACAATGCTGCACAGAAAGTGCAATTGTGGTTGTTCCAGGTCCCTGTCTGCAGTATTTGCGGCAGAGGCAAGCAATGCCTATGCTGTTTCTAATTATTCCAATTATCACGGCACACTATGAAAACTTGATTAATAACACTGAAGATATTGTTGTGGCAATTAGCCATATGGTTGTGGGACTTTATTCTGTCACGATTTAGCCATTAGCATCTACTTATGTTTGTCAGAACAGAGCATCCGTGACAAGTTGGAGTTCCGCTCACCTTGCCGAGTCCCCGGTGAGTAACACCAGAGAAATGTTTATTCCTGGGAGCCCCGCGCCTGAGTAAATTTTTCATGTGGCATCCGGTCTGACTGGGGACAAATGTCAAGTAGCTTATGCAACAACCCATCAAGCCAGGCTTGCTCTGCAAAAGGTACTTCGTGAACGGCTTGTCAAGGCAGGCTTCTTTCAGGGGAGGAGTTGACCAGTAAAATTAGTGTCAAATGTCTTGTATTCAATGTTTTCAACAGTTAACCATTCAGACAGCATGCACCTACCCTTATCTAGACGTGATGAAATGCTCTATTATGATTTCATACATCTATGAGTTACATACTCCTGTGTGTTTGAAATGTATACCTCCAAGCAGAGGGACCATGGGGCAGCACTACTGGCAGGTTGGTCAGCTGAACTGACAGATACATGAGCTGACAATTTTAATGAGTCATCTTTTAAAAACACATAGCACATGTAAAACCCAATGTTTATTTTAATTGTTCTTTCGTTTCATTTTGTGGCCAGAATAACTGCTCATCTCTAAAGGTTTATCTCTAAGACACAAATAAAAGCTTAAAAAAATTCATTAATAATGGAAGGCTGCCTTTTTTTCCCCCGAAAGTATAGCAGTTGTCTTACCACTTCTCTAACATTTCTTGCAAATCAGCTAACACAAATGTGTTTATATTGGCACGTCACTCAAAATCAAAATGTTTGCAATCAAAGACTACACCAAACTTGACTAGTTGTCCACAGTTAGGAATCAACAAGTTAGTCCTTATTAAAAAGAGTAGGAAGCACTAAAGAATGAGCATCTTGCTGCACAGGGATACCATATACACAACTGATGAAAGCGTGCCCACTGATTTTGGACATGAGAGGAGGAAGCAATAATCTAAGTTTGTGGAAATGACAGTAAAATAAAACTATGTAAGAAGGTTTAAAGAAGTACAGAACTTTAAGAAAACCCACAGTATTGTAGAAATTCACTGGCTACTGTTGAATAAAAAGAATTGCTATTTTTCCAATACATCCACCTCCACCCTAACAGTACCTTTCCTTTTATAGTCACTATCTTCCATCTGCACAGATCTTTCACACACTGTGAGGAGATAGATACATGATATTAAAATTACAAATGTAATTGTAAAGAAATAAAAACAGACAGAGGACTCTGAGCAGGTGTAATATTTTAAACTAAATTTAACTTGTTATTTAATGACAAGAATTTTAGTTGATAAGACATCTGGGCATAAAACTTGCTGACAAATGTCCAGATAAAAAACCAAGAATGATGTGTATACCTCACACAGCTCACTACTAACAGGGATATATCAGCAAAATAAAGTTATCCGCAAAAGGGGGGGATGGGATCTGCTTCTCCTCAGACATATCAACTTTTAATTGAGAGCTAGTTCTAAGCCTGAAAAAAAATAATCAGTAAAATTTTTTTTTCCATTTATGCCTTTTTGATTGAGATGATCAAGTTTGTTTTTAAATAACAGTATTTGTGGAAAATTATATACTGACTGTCCTAGAAATCCCATCTGTGCATATAGACATTCATATGTGGAAGGGGACTGGGTGCAAAGGAGGTAAATAATTCAAAGAGGGAAATGAGAGAAAGAAATACTATGCAGAATAGAAGATCAAGGATGGACAAGAGGGAACGGAGAAGACTTAACTGTGAGTGACGCATAAGCAAGAATGTTTTTTGTAGGAGTTGTGGAGAACAAGATGAATGATCTAAGGGTTAACTTGTGTGCAATGTAGGCACTGAATTCTGCCCTAAGCCTGTGCAATGGATTCAGCTTTCTCCTGTAGCAGGTGCTGGTAGGTGAAAACAGCAGCACATTGCCTTGCCCAAAGCTGAACTGACTGTTCTCTCCAGAGGGGTCTGTAGGACCTGCCCATCACATGGCTTCTGAGATAGAGAGAAGACCCTGCAATTGGAGACTAACTCTGCAAAGGAAGGAAAAACCAATGTTTCCTGGGGCTGTGTTTTACTCTTTGCCATGCTGGAAATCTTCTTTCTACTTAGCAGGCCAATGTGAGAATACAATTATGATTACAATTAAATTAATAATGAGACTGCAGACTACATGGTCTGATAGTTAAGATCATCAGTTTTCTACTTCTTATTCAACCACAAATTTTGGACCTAATTGAATATATGCTATATTTTCAGCTAGTACTGATACTCATTATTTAGAGTAACTCATAAGGATGAAAAAACTGTTAGAAACTATGATATCCACACCCAAAGTCAACTGATACCCATGCCTGAAATATGGACTGATCAGAAGAGACCATAATCATTCCTCCTTGGCCAATACAGTTATCTGCTAAATCTCTATGCTAGGAAGAAGCTCTATCCCAGGAAGAGATTCTGGCATGTGCAGCAAGGCAACGTGAGATAGGAAACATGAGAGTTTGGGTTGTCCCGAGAGTTGAGCACACATTCATTGACACATGCATTTGGAACTGGCCATATGGGCATGAAAAGTACAAATCTTACAGTAAGCCATGCTTTAAACAACTCTTGTGTCCTAACTCCAGCCATCATAGAGAGACAGTGGGAGCTGTTTCTTCTCCATTTCTATCTTATTTCATAGAACTATAGGATTGTCAGAGTTGGAAGGGACCTTAAAGATCATCTAGTTCCAACACCCCTGCCATGGGCAGGGACATCTCCCACTAGATCAGGTTACTCAGAGCCCCGTCCAGCCTGGCCTTCAAAATTTCCAGGGATGGGGCTTCCACCACCTCTCTGGGCAACCCGTGCCAGTGTCTCACCACCCTCATGGTGAAGAACTTCTTCCTAATGTCTAATCTGAATCTACCCACCTCTAGTTTTGACCCATTCCCCCTAGTCCTACCACTACCCGACATCCTAAAAAGTCCCTCCCCAGCTTTCTTGTAGGCCCCCTTAAGATACTGGAAGGCCACAATAAGGTCCCCTCGGAGCCTTCTCTTCTCCAGACTGAATAACCCCAACTGTCTCAGTCTGTCTTCGTAGGAGAGGTGCTCCAGTCCTCTGATCATCCTTGTGGCCCTTCTTTGGACATGTTTCAGCACGTCCATATCTTTTTTGTAATAGGGGCTCCAGAACTGGACACAGTACTCCAGGTGGGGTGGGGTCTTACAAGAGTGGAGTAGAGGGGGAGAATCACCTCCCTCGACCTGCTGG
>VYZX01005378.1:54411-74939 GCA_013401335.1 Brachypteracias leptosomus
TCCTCCCTCTTTTCCTTCTTGAAAATGGGGGTTATGTTTCCCTAGGATTTATAGAGGATTAAGTATTTTCAGGAACTTTCTACTATGTATATGTGAGTTTCTGATTATTCTTGGCACTGCAAACTTGACTGGAACTTCTAGATAAATTTTTGTCTGTTAATTCACTGTTTTAGATTAACTTACAGTTATATATGGACTAAAACCAGCCACAATGAAAAATATGCCAGGTTTTACAGCTTTCTCTACCTCAGTCAGGTATTCCATTTCAAAAATGAAAAGTACAAAAGTACTTTTGATTAGTTGTTTCTTACCCACCAGAAGTATTCCTCCAGCAAAGAATTCAAGTTTCAATTTTCTCAGAAATTTCAGGGACGCTAAGGGACTAAAAGGGACACTAAAAATCCCTCTCCACCTCACTGGCAGAAAATCTGTTTCACACTTAAACATTTGAACTAAGACATCTAAAAATGACACTAATTTGAATTTTGTCATCCTCTTTATACTTTTATCTGCTTCCTTAAAATTGTATTTTAACTTATTTCTCAAGAGATGTATTTTTTTCTGAACCTACCACTTTCCAATGCTAATGTGAGAGGTGCACAAGGGACATTTCAGGTTTGGTTTTAGGCAGCTTGAAAATAGACCTGACATCCTAATCCTCTGGCATTTCCTACAACTGGCAAACAAAGATGGGGAAAATGTCAGTCTGATAGGGTAGAGGTGAACGCCTGTTTCATCAGAGGCATTTCCATGAATGGATGTGGGCTCTTCTGAAGGCTGCTCCCTAGCTTTTAGAGAAATAGAGATATGGGGAGGGATGTAATCACATACAGGATAAATGATCTCTAAGGGGAGGAAGGACTGGAGGCTAGCCATGTCTAAAGGCTAATTTATCTCACCATACTCTTCCATGCTCCAGCATAATGATGCCACAATGTACCTGAAGGGTAAGAAGCCAGAAATGTGTCTCGTGTTGCATCTGGTCTAGTGCAGTCAAATGCATTTGTCTGTTAAATCAGCAGATCATCCCAGGCAGAACAGCAGCTAGCACTGAAAACCACCTGCCAGATAGACCAAAATATTCCCATCAGTTTGTGGGAACTGAGTAGCACTCTAAAACACATCGCACTAGATTTGTGATAACCGCAACAATTCCTCGAGGCACATCTTCTCAACTCAATTCTTGTTCATGTTTGGGGTGCAGGTGGTATTTTATTTGAAGGAAATTACACTACTGAGTATTTAGTTGGCCGTGACAGGTAGAATGCATACTTTGAGGAGGTGGCATCTATCTCTGTCAGCTGAACCACACTGTGAAAACACTTGCCAACAATTATTATAAACTTTCTTACCACCTTGGATGGTATTCCACAATCTTAGACATATGATTCCATGCCTGCTTTTGAAAAGTCACTGTTCAGGATACTAATCATTCATGGATTTTACTTTCATACAGAACTTAAGTGGTCTCCAAAGGATCTGTTCACATAGAGTTTACCAAGTTTTTGATGTCCAAAACATACCGACTCAGCAACAGCTCTGATATGGATCACTGAATCATAGAATCTTTTTGGTTGAAAGAGACCTTCAAGATCACCAAGTCCAACTGTTAACCCAGCACTGCAAGTTCCACCACTAAACCATGTTCCCTCAGCACCACATCTGCATGTCTTTTAAATACCTCCAGGGATGATGACTTCACCACTTCCCTGGGCAGCCTGTTCTAGGGCTTGATAACCCTTTCTGTGAAGAAATTTTTCCTAATGTCCAACCTAAACCTCCTCTGGTGCAACTTGAAGCTATTTCTTCTTGTCTTAGCACTCTTTACTTGGGAAAACAGACCAATCCCCACCTCATTGCAGTTAGTTGTAAAGAGCAATAAGGTCTCTCCTGTGCCTCCTTTTCTCCAGGCTAAACAATCCTAGTTCTCTCAGTCACTCCTCGTAAGACTTGTTCTCTAGACCCTCATTTGAAAATGTGGGCTATCCTTGCAGCATTATCTAATTAGTTTTTGTTTTTGTTTTTGTTTTTTTGTTAGAAGCTCCAAGTATGAGTGAGGTCTATACTCAAAAGGTTCAAAGAGGTTTATACCCTAAGACCTCAATTATACTTGAGGTCTACAGCTTGTACCACAAAAATGACTGGAGCAATCCCATTCAAATTTCCTATTCAATTGTCTGATGAAAATTATCTTCAGAAAATGCACATCACCTCAGATTTCATTTTGGCTTTGTGAGAATCTGCGGACTCCTGGGAGTTTGTTTTGATTCTGTCCAATCATTAGTAACAAATGCGACTTTTAAAATCCAGTATCAACTAGGAAAGCACTTGATGAGGACAGGAAGAACTATAGTATGGAGAATAGAAGCAGCACATCCATCTCTGGAAATCAAATGTAACCCACAGGATGAAGCATCAATTTAGGAATCGGAAGACACAGCCATAGGCAAATTATTGTCCCATGTAATTTTTCTCTCTTTAGAAGATAAGCATAATAACTTTCATCAAGTAACATGTATTAAAATCGTTAACAGAGAAATCCTTAAATTAAAAAGCAGTATTTTAAAACTGTGATAAAACAATTATGAATAATCTTTTTATGAATACCACAACATATAAAATGATGAATTTTTCACACATCAAATCCAGAGGCTGTTATTCATGCGTATAAAGGATATTCTTTTCATAGCACTGCCTAGAGTAAGTGAGGGTAGTATTTACCAGTTAACATTTCAGTATTAGGAAACAACAAAAGGTCACAATTCTGGTTACATACACACACATATCAAGAGAGGAAGAAGCTGCATAGCTGAAGCAAGGACAGTGTATAGAATAAGACACAATTCTGCTTGTAAAGAAGCCCTTTGAAGGCTGATTCGTCAAATGTAGAGATGTTACTTTAGAGACATTAACAAGTTTGGAAATAATAAATACATTTAAAAAAATCCCACACCTAAAAGATACCAGTTTTATGGCACACTGTACTTTCTCTCAACCTTGTATTTCAAAATGTGTAAATTACTTCTCTCCTAACCCTAGTCAATCACCTTACTACTTGATTCCCTTGGTAACAAACCTCTACTCTGCAGGTATCACATACCTTTCAGATTCAGTGGCTAATTAAGCTCACAGAAATACCCTTAACTCAAACTTATGTTTTCAGTTTGGCTGGCCTGCTTGAGTTGAAGAAAAGCTTGTGTGTGTGAAAACCTGTGTACTTTTTCAACCATAATGGTTGCTTTAATGAAAGATTTTATTACTACTTACACACCTTGTCTTCCTATGTTATTAGCCAACCATGTTACTATGAACTGTTGAATTACTCGTATGAGTAAATGAAGCGTACACCTTCAGGTATGTATTTCTTGTATTTGGTCAGCAATACTATTCAAGAGATGAAGATACTTGTAGTCTAGAAGCACATTTTTCCCTGTTTCAGAAAACTTCCTGGAGTACAGATGGTGAATCTTCTTAATATTGAACAGTAAATTTATTTTTAACAATACCTTTTTATTGTCTCAGCCAGACAAGGGCTTTACTGATGCTGAACTTGCACTGTAACTTCTGATTTACCATCATTCTATTAAAACTAGACATTTTGCCACACAAAGGGACAAAGCAAACCTTTAAAGTGATTTGATAAACTAAGCCAGCTGTAATTGACAGAATCAAAATGCTTTACTTTTGAGTTCTTTAAGGTTATATCCCTTGTATATGTATACAAATGCTCTTCAATTTAATGTTGATAATGAGTATTAAAACTCAAAGGCATTGAACCAATTGCTATCAGTTGTGTCACTGTACAGATATATGCAAAACTATTAATTATGGAAACTCAGATTTACTGAGGTGGTAAGTAAACCCTTAATGGCAGGGATAAAGGTGACTTGGGTGCAAATAAACCTAAGAACCCCGGATGATTAAAAACTGGAGTGAAAGGACAATGACAGCAACATGTTCTATTACTATTAGCAATTTTGTACTTATTGATGACGATGAAACTGAGACTGATGTAGCTGTAAGCATAACATATGTTTTCAGGAACTGAGGCCAGAGGAGGTGTTTTAACCATGGAGGTACCACACAAATAAGCGTCAGCCTGCACTACAAATTGGGCAGGTACAGAATTGGTGGCTTTAACTGACATAGACACTAACTTTTTAGATCTTAATGACTTTTCCATTGTATAGTTGTAACACTGAGTTTTATTACGATGCCAAATTGCTCCCTTATAATTCATTCAAGGCAAAGAAGAATGATGCTTCAAAGAAGAAATTTAAAGTTACACAGTTAAACGTAAGGAAATGCATACACCTAACACCTGTCACATGGAGAAATCTCGTTCTGCATGTACATCTCCCTTAGTTCTGATTTTTATCAAAATATGCATAATGTAAACAGTAATTTCTATTAAAATATGCATCATAAAACATAGCAGATGCATGCAGACAATTAACATATTGTATTAACTTCTGCATTTTTTATTTTTTATTGAATCATCTATATTGCATTAACTTTATTTTATATTTTCTTTGTTTTCCTTTCACTACCATAAAAATAATTTGGTTTTACTAATGTTATTCTAAGTGGTTTCAATTGGATTAATTCACTTATCATTGGGGTGAAGAACCAAGGAGGGGTCAGTATGTACCTTAGCTGCTGAAGTCAATTTTCTGCTAGACTGAGTTAAGAGAGCAACACTGCATCTGTTTGTATTGTTCTGTATCGGTAAATGAAACTTTCCTTTTTTTTTCTTTTTTAAAAAAAGCTTGGTATTTGCAAAAGCTGCAAGACTGTGGAGACCATAATCTAAAATCATGAGAGCCACAATTTTTATGACTACAATCTTCTTTTCCTGGTGTTCAGGCAGTGGTTTTGGGGTGGATTGCACTGCATGCGTTCTGATGAGACATTTACAATCTCCTTTATGCAAATTACCCCAGCAGCTGTTTAAGAGCTGTGGTTGTCAGACCAGGCAAGGAGAATGTGATTTGGTATGTCACAAATGGGGCAGGGCTTTATTAGGCTCTGCTAGAAAGTTTTAGCAGATGTCTTAGCACGGATTCAGTGTGATCCTGTAACCCCATTATAACTTTATTGCTTATGGAAAGGAAAACACAAAAAGCTCCCAAATACTGTGGGGATTCTAGAAAATAAGCACTTCACACAATACCTACTTCCGAATTAAGTGTAAATAATAAATGTAATCTTACCATTTAGAGTGGAAAAACTGCAGTTTACCCCAAAGAAATCATATACAGCTGAAGGAGTTTTCCTGAGGAAAAACCCAGCACTAACACCTTTAAGAGAAAATTTTATGAGTAACCAATGTTTTTCATCTTGAAGAATGACTTATCATTAAGCAAATGCTACCATTTACAGGTATAAACATTAAGATCTTTTGGTAAGAATGGCCATTCAAAGTGCTACATCTGGATTAATACTGGAGATACAATGGTCAGGAGACAGATTAATAGATCTGCAGAGAATTCTTTTAGGGCTGAAAGAGAGCTCCATCTCATTTGGTTCACTTCCCTGTGGTTGTGAGTTAATGTACTATAAGTTTGTTTTTTGTTAAAAATCATCTTGTACTGATGTTTCTTGTTCTTAGTCTTGTCATCACACAGCTCCAGAACCTCACTCCTGTAACAGGTAGCAAGAATTACAACCCTCTTACAATCTTCTGATATTTAATACACAAATTTGAGGCCATTTTGCATAACTTTGCTTTTGACCCATTTTGCATAACTTTGCTTTTGACAATATTGTCCAACTTTAACTCATGTTCTTACCCAGTATTTATTCCCTGACACATTTCTAGAGACTAGTCATATCCTTTCACCTCCTGTTTGACTTGGCTATATAAGTTAAACTCTGCTAAGCTCCTCTTGAAAAATCACGATGATCAGAAGAATGGGGAAACTAGATGCTGTTAGCAAACTTTTGTGGGAAATAAAAAACACAGTCCACTTTTATTCTGCTCTATCAGCCTGTATTTTACCAGTTATGCCTCATCTGGCTGGCTGGACCGTCATTGCTAATATTGCCACCTAGTGACAATTTCCAACATAGAACAGTACTTAGAGTGGTTTGTAACAGAAGTTGAATTTTGACCTCAATTACACTATTTGCTACCGTAAACATTATAACATGCATAGCAGGCAAAATGAAAAATCTTTCCAGTTGCCATTTGCAAGTGTTACAACAGTAAACTATATAGTGAGGGGATTAGACAAAGGACAACATTTTGGAACAGAACAATTTTAAGAGAAACCTCAGTACAGTAAGCATATAATCCTTAACAGATCTGTGTTGCTTAGGAGGATATACTACATTCTTTCAAGAGTGAAGGTCCATGCTCTGAAAAGACAACTGAAAGATAAATGAAAAAAGAACTTGAATTCACTTTCTGTGTGTGCAAACACATAGCACAGTCCTCCTAAAACCTGGTTGCCAAGCCAACTCATTAGACCACAGACTGATGGTTGACTTTAGGACCTTGGCCACTCAGAAGAATCACTAACATAAGCATGAGAATGGAAATATTTTCTTCAGAATGTGGGCTTTCTCCTGTGCAACACCTCTCCACCTGGAAGCAATAGAACTGGCTGGGCACTCATCTATGCATGTATTTCTACCTGTCAAAAAAATCTCAGGCGTTCTTCAAGCCTAGTTCAGTGAAGGTAGCCCCTTCTCCATTCACAATGAATGAGGAAGATCACTCCTCACTATTTCCTCATATATCCAACTACCAGCAGCTGTTAGGTCCCTCTACCCTTGCCTCTTTAGTAAATGTCGTCTCTACTGTGGCTTCTGCCATTTGGAATATTCTCTTCCTTTCTAAGACCTGGTAACTCAGCTCTGTCCATACATCACACTCTGTCTTGTTCTCTTCTTTCTTTTTTTAAAAATACCAAGTTACCAACAGCTTTAAAAACAGCCTGGGAAGACAGATGGCCAGAAAGACATCACAAGACCGAACCAGAGTCAAATTCAAACTTTTGTTAAAATGATGACTGATGAAGAACACTGGTGGTCTGAAATATTTTCACCAGTTTATGTTATAAAGAGTCTCCTTGAATGGGGAAGGAAAGCAGAATAGCAGAATTAATACACAATAAAAGGTTCTCCAGATAGCCTTCCTTAGGTCCCTCAGACCAGATATTCCACTGCTTTCCCTGCCCGCCTCTGCCTAGGCCTGGCAGAGGCAGGGCACTGGGAGCTCTTGGGATACCACAAACTGGTCACAAGTGCCCAGATGAGGAGCTTCTGTCAGCCCAACTGTGTTGGCTCCACCTCTGCCAACACCAACTGTGGCACCTGAACAGCCATCGCCACTGTGGTGTTTTATGTGAAAAGGTGGTTGTACCACTGACAGGGCCAGAAGGGTAAGGGAGGGAAGAGCAGCAAGGACGTGCTCCTAACTGGAAACATGTATGTTGTCCTTCCTGACATGGGCAGTGGTTTTGGCTGCCAACTGCCAATCCCTGGTGTTTCTCAGGGTCCTCTCTGAGGTTTGTTTCGGCTTTATGAATTAATCATGTCAGGAGAAGTCATTTTAACCCACATGCCTTTAGGAGTAATTATACATTTAAATGATTAAACAAATCAAGAAGAAAACATATCTACTGCAGAACGAAAGCAGTTAACATTGAAATCCTTTTTTATATTAGTATCACAAGTTGTTTGTAAATAACATGCTCATTTTAGATATGTAAGGAGTTCTGCCATGCCCCGGAAAATAAATTATATTTTATTGGTGCCTGGGTGTTTCATAACTTCTATTTATTTGCTGCAAGAGTGGAGAATTAAGATAGAGTAGTTTATTTCACCAAAAGACTGACAAATGGCTCATTAGACACTTATGGAGCTGAAGCTAATTGTATGATTTTTTGTTGTATTAATTGTCACTGCCTGCTTAACTGGCTAACACTGGTCATCAATACAGAGCTTCTTCCACTCAACCTCCAAAAGAGAGGTGTAAAAAAAGAGGAATTTAAAAATAAACAGAACAGTATTTATTTCCTAATATAAATAAAAATACTATTTGGATTGGAGGAGCATGAGGGAGGAGTAAGAGAGGATTAATGTGCTGGCTGTTCCCCACTGGGGCCACCAATAACAATCAATCTCAAACAGCAGTCACCTCACATCATCTAACAGCTTGAATCGCAGATATTCAAAGATTCTCTCCCCCTTTTTTTTGTTCAGATTAAATATCATTTACATTGCATCCTTTTTTTTATTTCATCGGAGACATAAGGTCAGAATTGATTGAATATGTACTACCTGCATATAATGATTTCCAGTTTTTTACAATCATGTGCTAATGCTGCACAGTAATGGCCTATGGATGAAGAGACAGATGTACTACCAGTCATTCGCCACACATTTGCATTAACAAATCATCATTTAATTGAAGCCCATCCAACAAGTTTATGCTACTTAAATAAAGTTCCTTTCAATAAAAGATGCCACAATGACACATGGTTGTTAACTGCAAGGTAAATAAAAAGTAGTATTTATTTTTTTGTTACTGGTTTAGGTAAGTATTAACATGCACACTTATTAATTTTTATTTTGTTCAGAAATAAACCACCTGACATCTAACATAGCAATCCAAGCTAGTACAACTATGAGATGAGATAATTCACTTTTAGAAATAATCGTTTTGTAACACCACAATTTCATGCTTTACAGATTTTTATTTCCCCCCCAAATATATATTAGAACATAGCTTATATAAAGGCTATACATGAGTTGTGTGTTAATACTTTTAGGCAAGCTCTAATAATACAAACCTCAAACCCTGCTGTTATCAACATGGGCTACAATTTTTTTTATGTCTCATTGTTGACTACAAACATTGGCACCACACTTAGAAATCTAGTTGCCTCCCTCTACAATTTAGATATTACTGCCTTCTTTTTAATACTGTCTAGGGAACAATTCAGGTAGGTTGTGATGCCCCTACATGTTTCAGATATAGGAAGCCACTACCTATTCATTTCTTCTTTCAGAACATGTTGCAAAATATTAAAATCTGAGAAGAAAGCATGTCATAAAATGAGGAAGCTATAAAACCAATTTTCTCTTCTTCTAGAGATGGTTTAACAGTACTTTCAGCATATTCATTTTGTGGTATATTTTTGCATCTGCAAAGCAGAAGAAAGCTATTTTGGTACTGTCTGTTAAACTGACAAACAATACCTCGAAGCTAACATGCAAGGACAAGGATATATATTTTTAATTGTGTTTTTGGCTTAAATCTACATTTTCTAGAAACCAGAATCTTTTAGGATGAAAGCACTATATAAATGAAAGATGGTATTAGTAATAATAGTTGACATCCTTTACTATGCTGGTATTGGCTTACATCTAAACACATCATTGCAATCTTTTATTTACCTAAATACAAAAATAATCAGCTATTTCCCTTTTCCTGATGATAAACTGAAAATAAAATATTTATTTTAAAGAAAAGTATCTTAGGAAAACTAGAAAATTCATTCTGAGTGTGGGAGAAGGCAGTGTTTTTCTAACCAGAGAAAACAGACTTTATAGATCAACAGATATCTTTTCCTTCTCTTCAGGACTGTGTGGGGATATGAGGAGACAAGGGAGTCTCTAGGTTGACCTTTTGCTACTGTTATTGATGACTGAAAATACAGAAGAAATTTCACCATACCAAGACTGAAACTACGTGAAATTCAGAAATCTATCTTACAGCACATTGAAGCATTCAAGAAGAGATAAAACCTAAGATTTATTTCCTCAGACATGAAGCAGTGTATAAAAGCTACAAAATGCAATCCCATACAAAACAAAGAGATATACAAAATAAACCTCAAACCTACTGTGATTTGCCTGCATATTCTCCAAGCTTTTTTTTATATGCTAACTCAGAACAGTAATTACAGATCTTGCAAGTTGACTTTTGTTTTCCAGAACTGAGTTGTACGTAAAACATGCCTTTTCATTGAAACAATTACCATTAATCAAAACAGTGAAAGCTAATACCACTCAAGTCCAACCTACTGCTGTGCCCAGCAATATATCAAACTGTCTGTTGTCAAACACACTAAACAAACTTCAACAGACTGTTTTCACTACAAATAAGAGAAAACATGCTTGCTAAGTATTTTTTAGTCAAACTGCAGCCTCAGTAATCCATTCTGTCACTGGATTTTAATTTGAAGTACTCAATCATAGCCTCAGACAGATCCATATTTGACTACAGAAAGGTAACTCACTGAGACTTACAAATGAGTAACTGCAAATGACTACTATAGGACCAAATTTGTTTAAGGATTTATATCTACGTACTCAGGTTTGTTCATTTATGCCATCACCTTCTTCCAACTATAAGATTTTGAATTTAAAAGAAAGAAGAAAAACTAAAACTATTCACCATTACTGTCCTAGGAGCACTTACACCTCTAACAAGTTTAGTAATACTGTATTTTCTTCCACATTCATAACAGCTTATTAATAGTATTTTTTGAAATCTTCATTACAAAAAAGCTGCTACCTTAGAATTTATTCATACATTAACAAAAGCCAATCTCCAGCAAGTCAAATTCCTATTAAACACAGATCTCATCCATGATGACATATTATAGTCAACAAAAATAGATGTACCTACACTTCTCATGGCACCTCCCCTGCCCTACCTAAGAGTCATAACTATTTTCTTAATAAAGAAATGCGGCATTTGGTATCTGACAGAACAAACTGTTTACCAGTGAAGTCAGTCTTTTTTGCAATCGGTAATCAATGCAGAAATTGAAGTTTTATATAAAAGAAGAAATACAGAAGGACAGGAATATTGGAGTTTAACAAACAGATCAGGCCTTTATTACCAGCAAGCTCCATTATGGATTTGTGAGCTTTGTAAGCCAAGCTCCCCCAAGTGTAATTAAATTTTTATTTATAATGTGTTTGTGACTGTTAACTTTGTGTTGCCTCTGCTTGTTCCCCCCCCAAACCCAATGTGAAATAGTATTCCACATTTACTGCTGCAGAGAGCGGTGCTTTATTCAGTTGCTGAATTCTTCTCTAGCTTTATAAGAGATGAGAAGTACAAATAAACATATTGTGTATTATTTATACACAAACACTGTGTCTTTAAGCATAGATATATACATATACACTCCTGCATGCAGACACTCTAAGCCAAAACTGAGGACAAAAGAAGTACATGCCAGTTAAAATTGAACACATGTGAGCAAGCATCACTTTTTTCTACCAAGAGCACAATTTATCACATATTTATATTGCGAAGAGACAGGAAGGCTTCAGTAAGACAGGGCAATGCAGCACTGCAGAGTACATTTTATGCTGCAAGCCATGTCTGAGATTAGTGTAAATGTACCAGGGAAAGGTTCTAAACTCCAACAAAGCCAGCATCTATGCTTCATTTTTTTTGTCCATTTATGAAAAGAGCTTCATGAAAAAGCCCCCTGACTCCAAGAATATATTTTTTATTAACTGTATTTCCTCTTTCATTCAGGTATTACCCTCTATTACCAATACTTACATTTAAAAAAAAAAAAAAGCTTAATATAAGTAACCACAGGAGGATCTCTTCTCCCCTTGAAAAACTGCAAATAAAGATGTCAGCTATTGAGTATATTTGTGGCGTCTCCAGCAGCTGCTGTTAAATACCAGCTGGTCTAGCTGATTAAAATTACCTCCGAGTTGGTATTATAAAGATGCCTGGGCAGCGTTGCTGTATTAATGGATTATTGAGTGAGCGATGAAAACCTTGGCCAGCTGATGCGTTTTATTACAGATAGGCTTTATGATGTGTAATCACTGTAATTTTTATAACTAGAGGAAACAGGGAAAAAAGAAGAACCTTCTTTCCCCCCTTACTCATACTGAAATCAGTTAAATCAGACCCTTTTTATTTTTTTTTCACCGGTCTGTTACTTAGGAGTTAGCTGAACAATTTGGGTTTTAATAGTTTCTACATATGTAAGACTTCATCCACATCTACACATACACAAAGAATGAGAAACTCTTATGTTTAAGGCTACACTGTACCTATTTTACATATGTTTAGGTTTACACATTGGGTATTTATTTCATCCTTTGAGTACCAGGCGAGTGCTGCAACTGGCCATGTGAGATAAACCCTTGTGCATTATTTAATGACTGAACTACACTTTATATTCTCTAGGTTTGGCAATTCAAGCAGTGAGCTCTTATGCCTGGTCCCTCCAACTCCTATCTCCCCTTCTCCTCCCATTCCTGCCCCAAACCTTCACACAATATGTCCATTAACAGTCTCACTTTTTTTCCCCTTACTAAGCACATATTTACCATGTTGCCTTGTTTCCTGATGGTAGTTTGGTTTGCTCCCAAACTTACTGTGGTAATTATGAAAATTATGTGATTGTATCAGATTATTAGATTAAGAAAAAAACAAATGACTGGGCCCTTGGTAGATTCAGATATATCACTGAAACATTTTACTACAGATGACTTGTGAGGTGATTCAACAGCCAAGCCAAAGTTACCTCTGATTGAATGTCATTTACTGAAAGTATTTCAGGCAAAAATACTGCAATTTTTTCAGGAATGGACACACACAAAAAGCCAACTAATGATATCTGAGATTTTTCAGTGGAATAGGAACTGCTGAAATGTTAAAGTAAAATAAAGAAAAGGTCTTTATCAGTAACCTTAACTTTTACCTCTTAAATCTCCCTTAAGGAAATGCAGCATTGCTCATCTTTTTCCAGACTAGATAATATTATCTCCTTCACAAAGTTTAGAAAATAATTCTCTATAATGTTAAAAAACTGAAGTAAGTTGCAGAATTTTATAGGACCCTATGAAATATGTCTGGGCATTATCCCAGCTCATAAAGTACAGAGTTGGATTTCTGGGAGATGCCACCACATCATATACATTCATCTGCAACCTCTATAGAGAATTTTTTACTCAGGTTGGTAGAGTTTATGTTAAGCACTGCAGACAGATCATTTAAACAATCTGCAAGAAGAAAAAGCTGCTCTAAGGCCAACATTTAATAGATCAAGAGAGAATTAAGATAAAAGATGCATCAAAAAATAGATCAAATTTAATCAACAAGGTTGCTAATGGCAAGGATTCTATAATGGACAAACTCTTTTGATGTAAAGGTGAGTCTTAAAGTAAGTTTTGGTCCATCCAAGAGTAAAATAACTAAGCACTTTCCTGCTTTCTTTGTATCAGGAGAACCAGATGTCTTGTCGGACAAATGTGTGTTTCCAAATCCAACACCTGATAATCTGACTATGTGATATACATCTCTGATGAATCACCTGGCTGTTCTGAAACACTTCTGCACTGCCATGATTAGCTGTTGAAATGATGCTAGCTGTCTGTCAAAGGAAGGAGAAAAGTATGTTTCGCCAGGTAGGGATGTTGTGGATAAACAAGGGCCTTTCCACTCTTCCTAACTTCAGCTTCCTTTCTGCAAACCATCTGAGCAGGGGTAAGGGAAGTGGCAAAGCCATTAGGACAGGCCAAGGAGGAATGTGTAAGGTGAAACTAGACCAAGCAGTGAAGCTGTACAGCTCCCTGCAGTACATAGTAATAGTTGTGCTAGCCCAAAAAACAGCTCATGGCTGTGCCAAGTGCAGAAGGCAGAAGCCACAGTCAGCTGCTCACAGAGGCACCGCCATCCGGCACCTGTATGTCTCCATTTTACAACTGCAGCCCAAGTGGATCCTGCAGTCAAAAAGCTCTTTTGGGAGGGAGGTGTATTTTCCTATTTGTTCCAATAAAAAATAAAATTAAAAAATAAACTAATGGTGGTTTTGGTTTGGTAAAAACCCCACAGTTCCTATTTTCTCAAACCAGGTAACTTCCATGCCTCTGTTGGAGTCAACCAAGAGTCCGCATTTGCAGCCATGAGTGAAAAATAATCCATTCTTACTGACCGCAATAGTCTCTCTGTTCCAGCTATTTTCTGTTTTTCCTATGGTGCATTGCGCACACTATTATAGGAACATTCACCTTTTAGGAACAGTGTACAATGCAGATGACCGGGTGGGCTGAGGCGCTGCCATCTGGGTTGGTTTCCTCTAACCAGTGGCCTGGTCAAGGCTGAAGCTGGTGCCACCACTTCCTAGGAAACCGCTGCTGGGACGCCCTGGGCTGGGTTCCAGGTGGTGGCTGCAGAGTGACCAGCACCTGGGTTTAAATCCCCCAGAGGAATGGGGAAAAGGAGGCCTCTCTGGATCCTCCGACTGTGTGTTTTTCATTCATTTACTAAATTTCCATCTTGAGCAATGCTCAAAAGAATAAGCAATAAACTCATCCTGAATCCTGCACTGCTGTGAGGTTTTGTGCCTATTTCTATGCTGAGGCAAATCTAATGTACAGAGTCAAGAAGCATCTCTCTTGGATCTAACTATGGATGGGCGAAGCAGCAGGGAAGAATAAACAGTGTTACATTTGGAAAAAAACATCTTCTTGAAGATGAAGACTTAGTTATAGTTGAGATATAGTGCAAACATGAAATACTCTGAGTTTGCCCCAGAAGGACTACTCGAAGTAAGATTTAAATCAATGTCACCCATGGGGATTCACTCAAAGATAGCCAACTGGAAGGACTGAACAAGTAAATTATTTTATCCGAGAAGGAAAAACTAAAGGAAGGCAATTCTCTAAATGGTAAAATTATTACAATATGCTAAACAAATATCTTTGCATTTGTAGTAAATACATATACATTGATATGCTCTGAATTAATGGTCAATTTAACATGCACGCTAAATTTTACGCAAAACAAGATTCTTAATTCACTTGGGTTAATAAACATAAAATTCTGATAATTACAGATACAATAATGTCATATGAGCACTTTAAACATATGCTGTGGGAATTAAATCCTGGCTATTCCTGCCCACTGAGGACCAGTTTTTAATCTTCGATGCATGATATGTAGTAATGGATTTTACGAGTTGACTTTTTAAAATTTGATGATCAGGTTAATGAAATTTATAATGATATTTTTCACACCAAGTTCAAAATAGTACTTAACTCCTTGGCAGAGGAATTCAGATTGGACATGTAATGGATGTACCAGCAACTGCTGGTGTGAAAGGATTAATCATCATTTTAGACTTTTATTAAATTAGATAGAATGGGATAGGCATGAATCATAATATTTAACAATTAATCACTGGACTTATATTGGGTCTTTTAAAAATCTTATTTGCTCCTGAGTTGATAACTAATCTAGGCCATTTTGTACCAGTTTGACAAACTCTCCAGATAATGACTGTGACCATAACACTAATAATATCGTAATTTAACAACAAACTATTTATTCTCCACGGGAATTAGTTTTTTTAAAAGGAAATATCCCATCTTAGTCACCTCAAAACCTTGTAATTCAGATTATTTGCTATTGAAATCTTTTGCTTTTATATATTTGGTTTTTGATATGTAGATAATGTAGATAGTGGATACACCAGTGTGCACAGTTGACCAAGTTATTTGTATATCCACCTAGCATTTAATGTAAATTGTTACAGCTATACACACTGGATTTGTTAGAAAATAAAAATTACTAAACTTTTGAAGTTTATTTATTGATCACTGAGAGCCACCCTAGTTAAATTACCATAAACCTCAACATCACAACAACTACTAATCCAGCTAATAGGAATTAAGGGAGATGGAAGATACATAATAAGCATCTGGGGGATACGGAATTTATCCCACGAGTGTAGTAAAGAGCTCATAATTTAAGAGTGCCAAAACTCAAGTGCATCATGAAGGTCTTTCCTCACAAGTGACATTAATTGCATATCCCACAGATGCTTATTACATATTCTATTTATACCTCCAAGAAGAAAAATATTCGTTTAAAGTTTAAAGGTTTAGTACTGCTTAAACACAATGTAACACAGCTGTCTCATGATGTCACAGGGAATATCAAAGGCTGGAGCACAGAGTCATAATGTAGGAAATAGTTTAGACGGAAGATAAATCAGGGGATGTGTTTCAGCAGGAGAGTCCCAGAGCTCAGATGTACACTAAAGCAGGATGTATAACTCAGTACTTTGGTTGGGTATGGGATTACACCATTAAAAAGATTTTTCTGATTACAGTTATTGAAATAAGAAAAGGGAGAACTGCATCTATTTCAATTTTTCAATACACATAACATGTCAAACCGTTAATACTAATATAAGAATTGCTAAGGTCAAAGATGCCATTATCTTTTCTGCTGTTTAATCTATACAAATATAAATGTGTCATCATTAATGCTTCTAGATATTAAGCACGTTGGCATGTTGCAAACCTTCTGTGGGAATTCTTTCTTTTTTTCTATTGCCTAATTACTCTTGTGATTTCTCTCATAGATAAGTAAGACAATGAGAATTGTTTGATTCAAGATGTCCCATATACTTCTAGTTAATTGTATGTGTATTATTAAAAAAAACCCAAACTTGATATTGTCAATTTTGCATGTCATTCCCACATGTACTTGAGCTTAAGATCCAACAGCTCACACAACATTCATTGATGTAAGTTGTAAACAACGAAGGACTGTGTTTAGGTATTTTCTGGACACACTGGATTTAAGCACTATAATGATATTTAATAACATAGAACATATTACACAGTTATGCTGCTACACTGCACATGTGGCTATGTGCATGGATTTATCCAAAGTATCGAAATATTTTTTACAAACTTCTCCACCCCATGCTAATAAAAATCCGGTAGCATTATTGGTAGGAGTAACAGCAATCAGAAGCAGGGGGAGTTAATTATATTTTATTTTATTACATTATATTATACTATGAACTTAAAGGACAGAAAATATGAAATGTCTTTTCTCTCTCCTCTTTCTCAATACCAAGAGCAAAATAAAATATTTGTGTGGCAAAGAACGCTGTACTGGACAGTTTTTCAGACTTCAAGGACAAAAAAAAATAAATATATAAAGGTAATCAGAGAAAGCAGGCTATAATGGCCCTAATTTCAAAGAGGTGATAAGAAGTAAAGAAAAGCAGATTGTTAAAAATTAGATGGCAATGTAAATGTCTATGAAAAGAGATGTTCTCTTGTGGACTTCCCAAGCTGATGTTATATTGGGTGATGCTGGTTTGCTTCTCTGAAATTTCAGAAGAATTATTGTCCAGTTGTCAATACATTTAATACTGAATAAGAAGCTCTAGGTGCCTTCTTTCCTCATAAACAGTGCTACCTGGAAATTGAAGGAAGTCATCAGCAGCAGCCGGTATCAAGCTGCAAATGGTACGTTAAGAGTGCTGTCAAAGGAAGAAAATAGAAGTGCAAAACCTTGGCTTTCTGTAAAATTCAAGTGTTACTCATTCATTGATTTCAAAACATATATTTGAAACAAGCTCCTACTCGTCTGCTTTAGTTCTTCTTTACTAGGCAATTGTGTTCTGCAGTGTTGTGCATAGATTTTCTCTTCTTGCCAAAATGTGTGGAATCTTCATGTTAAGTTATATAACTTAACCCTTTAGGGCCTCATGCTATTACATTCAGGATGAGAGGTGATGAAATATTCTCCTTATTTTTACAGTATTAGTTTGGTAAAACAATTTTTTGAAATGTTTCTCAAACATCACTTCTCATTCTTTACCTAGACTAAAATATTGTGAATTCATACAATATGCAAAAGTTACACAAAACTGTGCACCCTAATTAACAGCACTCCTCTTGAGAAACCTACTCCTGTGACCTCTGTTAATGGATTTTATTTTTTGTATATGGCTGGCTTGTTTTAATATTTCATAGGATACTTTTAAAAATTCTTGCTCAAAACCACATCAGAACCAGAAAAGATACTCAAGGCATGCACCTATTTGGAACAAGAATTTTTTATACTGCTGAAGCTTCTACAGTTGTAGCAAGATGTTGGAAAGAGGTCACAAGGTCATGGAGAACTACTATCCAGCTCCTCCACTTTAAAAGTTAGGACAGTCAGTTGTATTATTTTCAGGGCAGGATCTTTTCATGTTTCCTGCATTTCCAACACTGTCACGTACTTATCCAACTCAAGAACTCCCAATAAAACAACCATCAGAGAAGACTCAGTACATATAATCTGAATTATGTAGGTTGTCTCCAGAATTTCTCACCTGCCCACACCATATGCTGTTGTCCGTCCCCAACCCCTCATCTCAGCTGTAACACTTAGTTAGACTGCAAGGGGAGAGAACACTGTCCACGGGGGTAGAAATGGCTATCCAAGAACTATACACGGAATCTGAAGTGGAAACAAGCAGCAGACTAACTTGACTACCTAGTGAGCTACCATATTTGTGGAGAGAAAAAGCAAAACCGAAGCATTCTTCCCAATGCTGACACTGTATCACCTTTCATTTCCCAGATGAACTGTATTCCACTGGTCAACCAGATGCCTCTAGAGAAAATGCAGACTGGCCATATTCCTACAGAATTACTATTTCACTGATTTTCATAACATTTTCATTAGGGATTAATTGTGGTTTCAGGATATAATCTTCTGTTAAAACTAAGGATGCAAATGAAAATGACCTCAAAATAGCTAGATGATTAACATGTCCTCATAGACTGAAGGAGACTCAAACTGAATACTGTGCTATCCCAGGAAGTTCACTAATTATTGTTGGGTTTTTTTCATTCTTCTTCCCACCCATGAAAATCCAAAAGGGCCTAGTTTGTTCTGACATGAAATAATAACAAAATACTAAAAAGGTTGTATTTTTTAATCAAAGCTAATTCCTATGCTTCCAACAGACATACATTGTGCATTTCAGTATTTCATGCTCATTTGTTTAAAGATTTCAAACAAATTTCTCTTATCTGCATTACCCATTTGATACCTGTTGTGTTTAAAGATGACAGCACAACTTCTAAATTTTACAATTTAGTCACTACTAAATTGTGTTTACTATCTCTGACCATTGCTCTTGTTGAGGCTCCTCTTCATGTTCTAGCAGAAGCTCCTTTTTGGACAGTCTCTTTTACATGTATCAGGATGATGCAAAATAACCAAAAGATTCTCTGGGTGACCTTCTGTCTGTATTAGTCTTCAGACTATCTTTGGGTATTGGCTTCTATCTTAAGGACTCGTGACAGGATGATCTTTTCCTGCTGGATGGTGCACATGGTTCTCTTCATTACTTTATTATCATCTCTAAAGGTATGACTTCACAGGAAAAAATGGCATGCTAATAACATATGTTTGCATGCTCATACTAACTTGATTCAGATAGATTAGGCAAGAATAAGCAGTGAGGATGAAGCACTGACTAACCAAGAAATGAATTATCCACGGGTCTGGATTCTATGGGAAATGTTTTGGTTGCTAGCAAGAGCTAAAGTCCACAGTGATGTATTTTGCCAACTAACATCATGTTAACATGGGTATGTTAGCACAGTTTCATTTTTTAGGCACATTCTGAGATAACAGCATTATGCAGCAGTTACTTGAGCTGCCTATTGCCTTTTCTGTACCGCTTTCCAACATGAGTTTTCTAGACTAAGTTCTGTGCTGTTGAAAGAAACAAAATGATGCACTAAATTAAACATTACTGGTTAACCTGAACAGCTGATGTGATTCAAATATAAAAAAAGCAAAGAAGTAAATACGTGATACATGGCACCCTAAATTCCTTACTAGAGTAGAACTTCTCTATTCATTGTTCAGCTTTTATAGTTAATAGCTATTGACTACAAAAGTAAAAGGAAAAAAAGGACAAAGACAGCTTTTCAAACATCTGTATATATTCCTACTAAATGCATCACAGGTTTCAGAAGATATTTATTCTATTCAAATCCACTGGTTTCTAAGCCTACTTACGTTTAATGTCACCAGATTGATTTTTTTTAAGCGCATGTGACAAAAGTCAAAATGGAAGCTTTTTTGCTTGTAACTTTCTCAGAAAAAGATAATTCCCTGTACTTCATGTGGGAAGCACATCATCTGTATCAAGGAGCAACATAATGACAAATCTGCATTCCATCCTCACAGCCATCCGGTACTACTCATTATCATCTCAGCACATAATTATGCGGCAGGAAAGTGAAACTCAGATGAACACTTTTGACAACTCAACCAATCCTTCATCCTGTTTATAGACTGGGCTTTCACATTATGTATATGTTAAAAGCTTAAGTCTAAGGTAAAAATAAGATACTATTTCTGACAGTTGGGAAAAAGGAGAAAATTGAAAGTTCATCATACTGTAATTCTCAACCTGATACACAACAAGAAGCGGCACAACATGAAATATACATTTTTTCAACGNTATATTCCATCAAAATCTGCTTTATAGCTAATGCTTTGCTTAAGTCAAACAAAAAATAACTACTGGACATCAAGAGTAATACCAGTTAGTAAATTCAGGATTAATTTGGTCCTGGACATTGAAATAAGAATTATTACTTTGTATTTGCTTAGTCCTAGCTATTGCTATATACTCATTTATTTTAATAGCAAGGCCAGATTTTGGTAGTTCCTTTACTATATGCACAATGGCTCAAAGTTGCTTTCATTG
>VYZX01005378.1:98078-171731 GCA_013401335.1 Brachypteracias leptosomus
TAAACCCCACCAATAACCAGCTGATAGAGATTTCGCGTTTGTTAACTATATACTTCATTTTTGATAAAATCAGTTCTTCAGAAGTAGCTGTTCTTGAACTCATATGTGTCATCTTTTTACAAGACTAATTTCCTGACTTCATGGCCACAGACCATGCATGCCTGAAAGCATACAGTATCTTAAAAACATCTTCATATTTACCAAACCTCTGTGTTTTTGTAATGAAAAATCTTCTGTCTACCTAAAGTATGTTGCTCTNCCTGTTAGCTAATTCAGAGAAGTGTACTGATGGATATGAAATAAATGTTATCTAAAAAGAGAGACACAAGGATAAAAAAGCGGGATTGTTACTAGTAAGCTAACAGGAACATTATTTTTAAAAAACAAACAAACAAATCCACCTTTTTAAAATCAGGTAATTAGAAAAAAAGCCTTTAATAAAACTGCCACATGCCCACAACAAGAGANTTCATATCAAACTTATACTCATTTCAAAACTTTCAGAACAAATGTTAAATTAATTTAACCCGCATCACATATGGATGCATAGTTAGTGCAGCCTTAAGTCTTTATCATTTTATAAAAAATGGTTTGAGCAGGCTCTCCTTCAGGTAACACTGTAAAAGTGGTATTTATAGCACCCTTATTCTTCAGTCAAGAGGCATTTGTCAGCTGCATTGCATTCAGGTGCTACAGGGTTAGATAAAGGATCTATTCACTAATATACTGCATGGCTCTAGCACTTTGAGGAAGAATTTAAAATATTATGTAAAACTTAAAATAGTAACTTTGCCTAAATTTCAGAAGTTGCTATTTATATTTTTTGTTTATTCAGTACCATTTTTAATCCTGCTGCATACCTACTTTCTTTAGCAGAGAAAACCTTTCTTTTTCTTTCTTAACCAACACTGAAGAAAAAGATGTTGTTTATTAAGAAACTTGATTAGACAACTTGGCAACTTTAAAGAAAACAGTTTGAGGAACTGTCTTATGAAGAAAAAGCATATGTTATTCAATGAGCTTACTTTTCTTACTATCCAGCTGATAAGCAGCTCTTTGATTACTTCAGCATTATGATACAATTTCAGATACGACAGAACTACATTATTGTCAAACCATATAGAAGATGTCAAGTCAATGAATGCCACCTGTACAGTACTTTCATTACCTGTTTATAAAGCAACTGCTCATTTTCTCTGGCATAGCAGAACAGAACATCTGTAAGAATTTTCCTCACATTTTCCTGCTGGAAATACTGCATTTCAGGAAAGCTGAAAGTGAAGAAATACAGAAAAAGTAAACAATAGAGTGCACAGAATCTCAGTTACTGGTCTTCTAGAAACAGCTTTAGGCAAGACAGCACCTCCCTTGTCTGCATTCTCACTGCTTCGTGAATTGTGGGTGCTGCTAGTGTAAGAATACTTCTAAAAACTTGTTATATTTGTTTTTCAACTAAAATTCTGAACCATGTTCTTTGACGTACATCAGTTTGCTACATAGATATAATGTCATCACCAGTTAAATAAGTAATCCCTTTTTAACATAATGAAAACTAAAGTTCTGCAAGAATGAAAAACAATGGCAGATTGTTTAAATCATCAACTTCTTACACATAACCCATCCACTGAAAATAAATGACTTGGAGAATCTAATCCAAATAAAATGATGTACCATATGAGTATGTTTCCAGCTGCCTAAAGGAACAAGTTGGGTTACTCTTGTATGTTATGAAAATGAGTTGAAGCAGAATGAAAGGAGACAGAACGAGAGGCAATGACTGAAGCAATGATGTACCCTCTCCTTCCTGCATAGACTCTTACTGTCAAACCTAGAAACTCAGAAGACCATCCTGGTCCCAGGTGCCACAGTAACCCAATATTAACTTAACTCCAAGACTATGCTCCACCGATTATCAGTCCTCCACCTATGAAACTTGCTGGGAACACTTAGAAAAGGAACATGATCAAAACCAGACACTTCTCTGCCCTCAAAAAAGCAAATCAGTTAATACTAAAACTGTTGCAAACAGTTATCTATTGATTAATTTGAATGAGGTACTTGAAAAATAAGCATCAAAGATCAAATCTCTGCAGATCAAAAATATACTTTATATGACATGCTCCCATTTTTTTAATCTCTATTAGGTTGGCAACTGCCTCTGAATCATCAGTTTGCCCTGCAGTTTCACAAATAGTGCTTAGCCCTGCTTGTCATTTTTCTCAAGATAAAAGCTGGGCAAAGGAAGAGTACAAGAATTACAAAATATTAAGAAGGTTTGTAAAATTTCCAGTTCTAAACTGAAATAAAATGGAAGAAAGAACAGTATGCCAGAAGAAGCATATACAAAAGGGTTCAATTTTTGATGAGCATTTATTCATGTTAATGATAAGATTATTAAAAATATCTCATAATTGACATGAAAAACATTATCCTAAGACCCAATATATTTTACTGGCATCTTATGTTACAACATAATTAGGCTGTAGTAGCTGTCTCAACTAAACTTTACAAGGTGCTTTGAAATCCTTGGATGAAGGACCTGAATCAAGAGCAAAGGCAGAGAAGGCACTGTGGCTTAAATGCAGCAATGCTGAAGTCCTGAGAAAGGCATCACTGGGATGAGGGGTGTAATGTTTTCTTGGCACCTGGTGGGGGTAATGGTAGACCAACATTGGGAAACTTGTATGTACTTGTACTAATCACATTACTGTAAAGGAAGGACACAGCCAAGACCAAAAGTGCATTACAGCAGATGGCATTCAACATAATTTAGGGGTTTGAAGAGATTATTTCTGAAGGACTATTATTCAGGCCTGCCCTATCAGGTTTAGGAAGAGAAGACTAACAAAGAAAACTAAAAAATACACAGAGATATCTGTGAGGATCTAGTAATATCAGAGATTGTGACAGAAAGGATAATAATGAACTCAGGAATAAGCTGGTTGAAGTATTAATTATAGTAAATGTAAATACAAGAGATCATGAGGGAACTATCAGTTCAGAAGGGATTTTTATGGAGAATGTAATTTTATGATTAAAGCATTGTTTTAGAAACACAGTATCCTCAAATCAGGCAAGGTAAGAATACTTTTCATGAACACTAGAATATTACATTTAATTACATTTCAGAGAAAGACTGCATAAGGACATGGGGATTTTGCTAAACTGTTTTACCACAACTGCTACCATTAAATAACATCACGTCCAAGACCCTGTTTTCTGAAAGTGAAGACCAGTGTGGCTTTTATGAAAACATTCCTTTAGCCCATTTAGGGGCCTATATACCAGAAGCAGGCAGACTTTGACACAGAAGAAACTTAGGCTGGCAACCAAATAAAAGGATGAACAAATACTTTACGGAACAAATTTGATGGCAGACAGAATTGAGGCTCTTAACCACAGTCACAGAGTGACCATCTTTTCTTTCACAACAGATTCCATTTCCAGCCATTCCCTAACCCTGTTACTCAGCTGGAATGGGGAAAGCTACTAAACCAGAAAAAAAAGGAAGATGCTCTTCCAACTGCAAAGGTTTGGCAAAGAATAATAATAACTGCCCTCCTTCCCCCCTGCCAATTCCTCATTGCTCACTTTTTTTCTTGAAAACGAACAAATTGGTGTATAAAGGTAGTTCTCCCTTTCAGCAGTCCCTCCTCTACTAGACTTTGCTTCCCGAATTCATACACAATGGATTGTTGTTTCTTCCCATCTCTTCTATATGCTTAGGAAAGATGTAGCTGCCTAATGGCATCTCCATTACCTTTTTATGGGCTTGTTCTTTGTTTATGAGTTGTTCTTTTTGCTATTTGGGAGATGGAGAGTTTGAAACAGCAGCACCCACCACTACTCATCTTCACACTGCTTCCGTTGTCTTAAACTGTGACTGTTACTCCTAAACTGTTACTCCTGAAGCAGAAAGTAGGTAGACCAATATAAAACAACACTACTACAAACCAAAAGAAATCCACTTGATTACTAGGAACACCTTCTAAGCATTTTGTTTTCTTAAAATACTGGAGAGAGAAAGAGGGTAGACAAATCTAGCCTTTTACAATCCAGATGTACAAGATGATGCCAGCAAATAAACTGGTGTTTTGATTTGACTGGTAGCTAGATACTGTGTCTGCCAATCTGCTGAATTCCATTTCTGCAGAATATTTTTAAAAATTCTTCTTTATCACTTACCTTCTTAATCATCACAAAATAAAACAGCACTGTTCCTTGGTAAGTGTTTTGAATGAATACATGTTTCTAGACATGGAAAATCCATTCTGAACCTCTCAACTACCATAAAAAATAAGTCAAGTGATTAATTACAAATGCTGAACACTAATGAGTTAGGACTAAATTAAAATAGTTCTGTACTTCCCTTGTAAATATGTAAGTTCTTATTTACGCAATGGGCAAAAAATTATATTTAGACATTGTGGTTTGAATTACTTAACCTGACTTTAGGTGACTATAGTTTAGTAATGAACAGGTGAGATAGCCTTTTATAATCACTGAAGAAAACCACATTTCTCTACAGTACGATTCATCAGACCCATAATAGACATTTACTTTAGGAAGAGATGATTTGTGTCCTAGGATTCTTCAGGTGTATAGATTCTAAAGGATGATTAGCCCAGTTGTGACGATCTATGGTTTACAAATCTAATTATTAGGTGAGGCAAGGATTCACAAAATGCGTATGAACACACACATGAACAAACTTTATCACAGTTCCCTTTAGGTAACAGAATTCTGAAATTTAACACAATTTAAGCCAATAACAATTTTAGAAGTGTATTTCTGCCTGCTTTTCCTATCTACTACACATCAGAAAATATCTAATAAAAATATTATACATTTTTTGCTGCTTTCATAGATAGGACTCTGGTTTGCTACTCTATGTGCAGTTAGCCTCACACTCTACAGTATTATTTACTTGTTGGTTGATGGAGTACTGAACTTGACGACAAAGAATATAAAAATATTAGTTGAATAAGAAACAGAAGCTAGGAGGTAATGATTACGGTTAACTGAATAAAACACCCAATTATTTTAACCATTAATAACAAAAAGCATTGTAAGTTACTGACAAGTTTTTAATTTCTAACTCCAGGAATTTAAAGAACGGAAATGAACAAGGACAACATTAAAGAAAGGGTACTTACATTCCAAAGCCAAGGAATGTAGAACTTGCTGCTTCTTATACTACTGATAGTTTACAGATACATACGTCAAAAGCACACTATGCTTTATGATTTGGTGAACAAGTGTATCTATAAATGCATGTAATTTCTCAAATAAATTCATGTTCCTTTTATAAATTTTGCTCCTTAATTTTTGACTTGTTTTGATATTGATAATGTATCCTGCTATTGTTTCAAGTAGACATTATTTTGCATAAATACATAAATGGAAATGTCTTTAGTCACCGTTAGTCTTATTAGTGAATATTACTAACTCTGCCATTTGCCAGAGTCTAGGCTTTGTGTATATATATGCATTTTAAAGTAACAGTCTTACATCCAACATAACCTCCATCCAACTTTTCATTCTCCAGTTATAGTTTAGATACGTATATATTTTAATCTTAGAACATCCTGAACAAAAATACCATCTGTTGTGAGAATGCACATGAAAGCATACTCAGATTTTAATTATACGTCTCATGGCAAAATGCATTCAAAAATGGGTCTAGGGATGGACATATAAAATATCCCAAAACCAGACAGCAATGATTTCTTCTGCATGACTTTGTTTCTGTAAATGAAAATGTGTGAGCTTGGGATTTGTAAAATCTATGACTATCACTACTTTTTTTAAATTATAAGGAAAACTATTTGCAATACAGTAAAATTTCACATAGTAGCAAATCAGTAATTGAATTTAATTAGATTTACACATCAGTCAATGCTTTCACTCTGAAAAGAAATGTTTTCAGGAACTCAAACAAGTTACTAAACAGGAATAACCTAAGGGCTGAGAAGATGAAAACATAATCACAGAAATATTGGGACAAATTTTAAAAGGCATATGTGACAAATAATACTAGATAAGTTATAAATAAAAATAGAAATGCTTAACTTCTCTAGACGATTGACATTTCCCTTACTAATTAAAACCTGCTTTTTTATTATTGACTGAATAAGTGCTAAGAATTAAAGAAAGTCATCTGTTCAATCTTTCATTATGATCATAATTTAAAGACCTTTCAATTTCCCATACCTTTTATTTGATTCCTATGGAAAACTCTACTTTAAGTCTCACATAGTAATACATTTCCTAATATCTTAATTTACAAGAGCTTTTCTTCAATGATACCAATAAATCTCCAGGGTTTAATGTTTAACTCTCTTTTTTCATTTTTCTCTCCAACAAAGCTGTATTTTTATAAATTTAATGTATGTTTCTATACATTCATGTTCAACAATCTTGACATTTACACTAACCGAAATCAAGAAAACACAATATAATGTATACCACATAAAAATGCAGAATCTAAATTTATATATAGAAATTTCTTTAAAGATCTACATACGTTCTTGTCACATCCTGTTCAATCATTGCTCGAAGCTCTTTATCCTGGAAAAATTTATTCCAAAGACTCTGAAATAAGGAAAAATAATTGTATGAAGCAGAGACTTCTACTAATGCTTAAGGCTTATATACTACATCAGCAAAGTACTCTACAAATATTAACTAATTAATTGTTAACATTCCAGGTAGACAAGTATTTCAATATTTTATGGGTTAAAAAGAATGTTGGTGACCAGTCCAATGTATCTGAGAAAGTCAGTTTAGATCAGAGGCAAAAATATTCAAGCTTCTGGAATCTTGTTCTAGGATCCATTTGCTCACCAGATGTATGCAGGTCTGTGAGTGACTTTCAAGGGGTCTATGAAGAATATTTTGAAAGGCAGCTCAACTGAAAAAATCTCGTTGTACACTCACTCAAAAAGTCTGTATCACTGTACTACATTTCTCCTACGAATGTGCAGACTAATTGGAAAGTGCTATAATTTCCATATTAAGAAACAGTTTGGAAGTAAACTAGGTTGTTTTAGTGGAGGCAAAGACAAATAAGGAATGTAAGATGATCAAATACCTATTATGAAAATGACGTAATTCTAATGGTACATATACACAGTGCAGATCAAAAATGGCCATTCTAAAAAAATTCTGATAGGAAAAACTATCAGAGTATTTGAGGGTATTCAAAGCTCACTGTCAACATAAAAAAACCCCAAAACCAGTTTGAAGTAGGTTTAGCTGCTTCTATTTCTGTGCTTATGACCACTTCCATTCGCTTCCTTTAGTTTCCATGCCTTTTTTACCAATATTTTGCAAAAGCTGACCTGAAAGTCAGGAAATGTTGGTTGTTTGTATGCTCTAGAAGAAGTATTGTAAAGCCTATTCTTTATTGTAAAGGGATGGTAGCTTGGCCATATTGATCAAAACACAGAAGGAACAAAATCTATAGCAGTTATAGTTAGTTTTCAGATAGCAGCAGCACCAGCGAATGAAACACCTACAAAGAGAGTGGCTACAATACTTCCAGGATATCTTGCTCCCCTATAAAAAATTCATTGCCATAATGGCTTATGCTCTACAGAAAGAAAACAGAAAGTATATTAATGTTATCTAGAGGACAGAAGGTAAAATAACAATAGAGAAAATGTTAATTAGCTCCTATATTTGTGTTACAAGCTATGAAAAAACCCCCAAACTTTAGAAGTATTTATATCCTTGACAATCTCTTATGTAAAACTGGTATCTTCTTAACCTGCAGCTCTTTTCATGCAGCTACATCACTTGTTGAAAATCCCCTCTCTCTGCTCCCACCCCTGTTCCATCAGAGGCAAAGGACGAAGGAAACAGAATCCGCATTGCAAAAAGAAAGCAAAACCCAGGACACTGAAAGGGTAAAACATTAAGTCACTGCAGAGGCTCAAAGGCACTTTGCTCTTCATTCCTATGCCTGTGGCTTTGTTTTATAGATTAATCCCCTGCCACATACTCTGAGATGTTAACCTTTGTCTTCTATTGCCTAAAGACGCAATAGGCAGAAAGAAGGTTGTGCCACTGTATAATCACAAACTACAGCAGAAACACTTTAAATCTTTACACTGGACACAACTTTCTGTCCAGCTGGATGCAAGAATGGGTTGATGGCACTCACTGGCTGCAGAGATGCCAATGTGCCTATGATTAATATTTCCATGTTTCAACAAGAAAACTATGTCTACATTAAATATGAAGCAGAGTACCACATTAAATACAAACAAAATACGGCATTCCATTTGTGAACAAGAAAGTAGTACCACCAAAGATACTGTGACAGACTTTTCAGGTGTAAATCTCTAAAATGTAGCCAAACAAACTATTTTCATGGTATTAAGTTATTTTAAAAATTTTATAAGAATTTTCAGAAGTGGTAACATAATTAACAGAAAAGCATAAAGAGAAGTACTATAAAATATTTAGGAGCTTTTCAGGTGTAACAAAGTGCAGCAGAAAAATAGCGGAAAAAAAAAAGTCACCTAAAATTAAGCTCCCAAATTGACACGTAAACTTTCCTCAAAGTGTCATGACTTCAAAAATACCAAATAAGGAATAAGAAGTCCTATTAATTTTAATGACAGTTGGATGCTGTGCACTTAATGATAGTCAGGCCAAATAATTTTACCCCACTTTCAGTATTTTTTTTAAATCTGTATCTTTCATTTTGCAGCTGGCTGCCTTCTGATTAGAAAAGAAAATTTTGTTTCTTTTAACTATAAAGAAAAAGAATTAAAAACCTTGGAAGAAATGCCTATCTTGCAGCCTGGTACTCTACACATTAACTCAGCACATATGCAACTCAGATGTACGATTCTATTTTTCCTGGAGAAAAACTTCTAAGGCTGAACAGTCTTCCAGAGGGGGGTTCTTCAGTATTTGCTGCTAAGAGCATTCCTTTCATATTGACTTAAGCATTCCTTCAATGAGAGCTATTCTACGTATAAAATGAAAACACACTGTGATAAAAAATATATCAGTTAAAGAAAGGATATGCTGTGAAACTGGACTTAGTCCAGCAGGGAGTTTTTGTTCATCAAAGCCTTCCCTGAGATAAGCCCTAAAAATCTGGAATATTAACCTGGAAATGAACATTTCTGGTTGTTCAGAAGAGCCTGTGGGCCAACTGTCAACACAAGCAAGTTTGGAAGTTTAAGAGGGAGGTTTTGGCATCTGCCATTTTGCCTTCTTCATGAAGAACTCAAATGTGTCAGTATGATGACAACAATTTTAGTAGCACATGTGTTGATAGAATCAAGGGTCAACTTACCCCCTCGTCTTGAGAGAGTGGGTTGTTGATTATCAGATCTTGCTGTCCTGCTTTCCGAGGATTTGTAATGTGCTGAGTAAAAAAGAAAAAAAATCAAACCCTTTTCTGTTATACTGTAAGTATTAATATTTTTACCTTATGGTGAGACCTTGGCGGCCTTCCTGTAGTGGGTCTGTCTGAGCTGATTTTCCTCATGCAGCCCTAGGACCCAGAGAGTGTTGATAACACACACCTTTGTTATGACTATCAGTGCTCACATGGCACCAAAGGTACAGGGGGGGGACAAGATCTGGGAGGGGATACAACCCAGACAGCCAACTCGAGCTGACCAATAGGATATTCCATACCATATGACGTCAGCTCAACTATAAAGGGAGGAGGACGGGGGGGATTCGGGGAAGACATTTGTCCTCCGAGCAACCGGTACGCGTTCTGGAGCCCTGCTTCCCGGGACAGGCCCGACACCGCCTGCGGATGGGAAGTAGAGAGTAACGGCTTTGCTGCTTTTGCTTCGCGCGCGCGCGACCTTGCTTTCTCTGCTGTTTATTAAACTGCTTCTTATCATAACCCACGGGTTCTTCTTCTTTTCCATCTTACTCTCTCCCTGCATGCCTTGCTGACGAAGGTTTGGGTTGTGGGGGGGGAAGTGATAGAGGGACTAGGGGTGGGCACCGGGCACCCAGCCAGGGTAAACCCACCACACTTCCAGAACCTAAAGGGAGTTATGGGAACACGGGAAAAATGGGGAGGGACTCTTTATCAGGGAAGTGTAGTGATAGGACAAGGGGTAACAGTTTTAAACTGAAAGAGGGTAGATTTAGATTAGATGTAAGGAAGAAATTCTTTACTGTAAGGCTGATGAAACACTGGAAGAGATTGTCCAGAGAAGTTGTGGATGCCCCAATCCTGGAATTGTTCAAGGCCATGTTGGATGGGGATTTGAGCAACCTGACATAGTAGAAGGTGTCCCTGCCCATGACAGGGAGGTTGGAACTAGATGATCTTTTAAGATCCCTTCCAACCTAAATCATTCTATGATCTATGTAAAAGCATGAGGGTAGAGAACCTATTTTGTACCAACTTACAATTTCCTTGATCTTATTGTAAGAAGTTCTTAAGTCTGAAGTGGTTTTAATCCATTGACTTCTGTCTTGGGGTAGAACCTCCAGAAATAACTATTAACAAAACAGAGTATATGCATTATGTTTTCATCAGTTTAACATAGCTTTTCATATAAATCCCAAAGGACAGCATAAACCATCTTGAAAGGAGAAGCAAGTACTGTACACATAAGAAGAAAGCAAAGACCTACAAAATACTTCTGGCTTTAGTATTTTCCAGTCAATAAATAAGCTAGAAACAACAGCAGTTCTACAGTATGAAATAAACATTAAAAACAACTGAAATCACAAACTCAAGTTTTGTAAACTGTCACAACTTCAGTAAAGTTGAGTTAGACTTTCAAGGCAGAAACAAAATGCGAAGAGATGACAATCAATATACAGAACTATTTACTTAACACTGATGAGCTAATGCAACTTGCTTAAAACCAAACACGAATGCAGAGCAGAAACTAAGCACATCAACATATACTCTAGCTAAAAATGTGGAAAGGGAAAATCTTAATCTATAGAAAGGAAGCATGTTCTAGAATTATGCATGACAGTGAAAAGTGTCGATTTTGCAAAAAGCCCTTGAGGCTGCCTACATTTCAGCTCCTTCACATTTCTGTTTAAAAAGGGTTAGAAAGAAACATCTCTTGGAAAATACTATTTAATTGCATATAAAAAAGGGAAAACTCAGAGTATTTTCTTGCTTTTCAAATGTTTTTATTTACACATTTTAAAGTGTTAAGAAACAGTAAATACTGACAAATAAAAAATACTCCTGAAGCACTAAAAATAGTTAAATCACAGAATCACAGAATCACAGAATGTCAGGGATTGGAAGGGACCTCAAAAGATCATCTAGTCCAATCCCCCTGCCGGAGCAGGAACACCTAGATGAGGTTACACAGGAAGGCGTCCAGGCGGGTTTTGAATATCTCCAGAGAAGGAGACTCCACAACCTCCCCGGGCAGCCTGTTCCAGTGTCTTGTTACCCTCACTGAGAAGAAGTTTCTTCTCATATTTAGTGGAACCTCCTGTGTTCCAGTTTGTACCCATTACCCCTTGTCTTGTCATTGTTTGTCACCGAGAAGAGCCTGGCTCCATCTTCGTGACACTCCCCCTTTATATATTTATAAACATCAACGAGGGCACCCCTCAGTCTCCTCTTCTGCAAGCTAAAGAGACCCAGCTCCCTCAGCCTTTCCTCATAAGGGAGATGCTCCACTCCCTTNTCAGTTTAGCTGTGAGGATGCTGTGGGAGACCTTGTCAAAGGCTTTACTGAAGTCAAAGTAGACCACATCCACCGCTCTGCCATCATCCATCTACCTCGTTATATCCTCATAAAAGGCTATGAGGTTGGTCAAGCACGACTTCCCCTTGGTGAAGCCATGTTGACCCTCTTATCTTTGATATGCATTGAGATGTCACCAAGGATAAGGTGTTCCATCACTTTCCCAGGGATGGAGGTGAGGCTGACCGGTCTGTAGTTACCCGGGTCCTCCTTCTTGCCCTTTTTGAAGACTGGAGCGACATTTGCTTTCCTCCAGTCCTCAGGCACGTCTCACGTTTCCCAAGACTTGGCAAAGATGATGGAGAGTGGTCCAGCAATGACCTCAGCCATTATATTGTTAATAACTTAACAAAATCATAGATAATATTTTTAGAATAGGCAGAGCCCTAACCCATACTGGGACACACAAATAAAAGCAGCCTATTTCTATAATAAAGCCACCTCTTGATTTAATTACTGGACAGTGAGGGACTTCATGCTTTTGTTAGTTTAGGGTTTTGAGTTACGGCCTCTTAATTTAAAGGCTCAAGAAGCTGCAGAACAGTAAAACAATGCTTTGGCCCATATTCACCTGGCCTCCTGAAGAAAGTATTTAAATTAACTTAAAATTTTTTCAGTGCTACACTTATTTCAAATTTCAGTTTTCAAATTTCTTTCATTCATATACACAGAGTATTTTCAGAGTATTTTCATTTTCTTTTTATAGGTCTTTGTGCCAAAGTGAATCGTGAAAAATTCCAAGTGAGGCAATTTAAATTATCAGCACTAACATACATTAACTCTACTAGGGAAAATGTTTGCTATTATCATAGTGCAGTATAGAAGATCTGGTGACAGCATAGCAAAATTCTTTTGGACTTTATATAGCATCTCAGTATTACTTTGCTTTCTTTCTCTCTTCCTTCCCCTGCGACTTTAAAAAATACAGTAAGAGACCTCTGAGGACCTGTTGTGTTGGAAGACCTGGCTTCCTTTTCTGTCCAGTCATTACAAGAGGGGTTGTTTTTCATTTTCCCATTTCACTGGGAAAAGCTTCTAGAAGAAGCACCAGACTGAATTTAAAGGAGTCTCAAGCTTCACAAAACATAATTTGTGAAACAAACTTCCTTTTTATTTCCAGTCCATGACTTCACTACACAGAGACTGAGAGGAGAGATGGCTGTGTGGCACTCAATTTTAAACACACTACTCAGCACAAAGGTATTCTTTCCTAGGAATCCTTTGCTGTCACTCGCAATTCAGCTTTAAGGCAACTCAATATGACTAGCAAATGTCCTATGAATTATAAAAATGAGTAGGAAAACATTGGGATGAAGTCTCTCGGAAAATTCACGATTCTTTGCATCAATAATCTTCCAGCGCACCAGGTAATGTGTTGATATATTGCAACCACAAACTGTAAATAAATATTTTCTCTTCTTACCTTCCAGCAAACACTACGGAACCTGCTGCTTCTCAGCTGCCCATTAATCCCCTTCAGCCGTATAGTTGCCAAGTAATTGTTGTTTACAAATAGTTCTTCCCATTCTTTACTGTGTGCAAAAGCAAAAAAGGAATGAACATTTAAACAAAAAAAGCCTTAGCTGATTTAAGGACTATATGACTATATCACAATTTTGGATAAGCTGAGGAAAAGAACTTTTAAAAAATGTATATATTTAGTTGTGTACCATTTCTAAACGCATGGCTGTCTTTTTGGACACTTTTCTTCTTTGGATTTAATGAATATGTAGATCGCTATAATTATGCCAGCTACTGAAATTCATAATGTCTATGGAGGCTATTCCATTTCCTCTAAAATGTTGGTACTGCAGTTCAGTGAATAAACAAGAAAAATGAATATTAATATAAGCACATTCATGTTTCAGCTGTAGACAAAGAAGTACCTATTCCAAAAATATGCAACAGAAGAGTATACTGTTGACTGTATTAGCTCCTCACATGACGTATTTGCTTAAATGAACCTTCTTTTCTTCTTAACGTCAAGCTGGGCAGTTAAGCATAATAGAAGATGACTTTCTTTAACATTTAGTGCTATTTACTATTGAAATCACTCCTACTTCTTTCTACATGATCAGTTTTAAAATTTTAACAGGTGCTAGCAAACTTAAAAAAACATCAAAAAATTAAAAAGCCTCACTGTATAAACTGTTAAAGGCAAGCTTGAGTACCTTGCAGTACCTATGGCTGACTAGATAAACAACCTAAATATGCCTCCCAGGCATGCAGGCACCAGGGGCCTAACACCTGTGCCTCATTAATATACAAGTAAATCTGCTCTACTGGGAAACAATTGGAAATTAATTGTCCCAAACCATCTACTGAGTTTGAATAAAAGAATTAAATCTACATTTCCTGCACCTTCTACTGAAACAAATCTCAAGAACAGTATAAGCCATCTGATGGTCTTAGTAGCCCAAGACTCGCTCACAGACTTTCTGCAAGCACTCTAAAATCCAAAAGATAACTTCAATGCAAACAGCTGGGTTATGTACAAGGAAATGTGTTTCAGATTTATTTTCAATGCATGTCCTTAAGGTGAACATCTCTTTCTCCCACTGTCACATGCAAGACTATTACTTCTCCCTGGGAGACCAAATGAAACCAGAAAGAGGGAAACTACTATTGTGACTCCAGGGTAAGATCTCACCAGATTTCCTTCACTAAGGAGGGTCACAGAATGGCTTATACTAAATACCAACAGACTTTGGTTTTGCAAACTGCCCTAAATATATGCAAGGTAAAGTTAGATATTTTTCAGCCTTTTAAGATGAGTTGTGAGGATGATTTTTTTTAAACCTTGTTTTAGATAATACTTATTCAGTTACAGAACACAATTACATGATATAGTTGCTGGGAACAGTTGGAGAACGTGGTTGGCAACCCAGGAAATTATGGTCCTGTTTCTTTTAGATGGGAGTGAGCTCACAAGTCACGCTAGGATCAGAAGCCTTGTGAGTGCATCATCTTTCAGGTAGGATAGTTTTAAAAAAACCCTAACAAACCAACGGGTGTTTACTTCTGGGTCTTGGTTATTAATTACTTTGAAGAGCAAAGGTAGTCTGGGTAAGAGCAAAGACAACTCAAGTAGCCTGAGGGGTACGGCTGCCTTAGCTTCTGACAACTGCCAGTATTCCTAGGTGACCAAAATAGCAGCAGGTAACTCCAATGGTGTGGGGCAGCTTCCTTCCTACTTTGTAAGTCAGAAAGACTATCTGGTCATTTCACTGACTCCCTATCTCCCATACATCCTAACCTTCTGCAGAGTTGCCTATGATCGTTCTCCGGGTTCTGCCTCCTTTAAACACAACGTATGGTATATAGCAGACACAGCTTGAGAAAAGTCTGGCCCTTTCTTTCACAGTCATTTATACTTCAGTAACTACAGTATATTATGCCTATCTAAATAACCCTCCTGTTTCTATCATGTATAATATTCTTCATTTGCCATTGTAAATTTTGTAGCATCATTGGCCATTGTAACTACTGCCAAGCTGCCTCCCTAAGGTAGCAATCCTTCAAGAGTGACACATTCCCCTGCGCATCACAATCGGTCAGACTCTGAAGCTATCCCTTTTGTTCAGCAAGTGGATGACATTCCCACGACATCTTTGAAAATGCCAGTATGTCAGTTGAGTTAGGAAACAGTTTCAACCAGTGTAACTGGGACTAGAAAGAACAAGGAAGAAGGAAACTCTTCAAACTCTTCAGGTTATTTTTTTCATCAACTGCTGGGAGTGAGTGCTACACAGCAATTTCAATACTTCCTAAATTGTGTTAGTGTAGACACTATGCTTTGGTTTGGTTTTCTGTAATGCAATTCCAAACACGTTTTGAACAAAATTACATTTAAAACAGCCAAAAGAAATTTGGCAAGATTGTCTCTCCTCTGCATCCCTCCCCCTTGGCTGCTGGGATCACTAAAAAGAAAAGTTAAAAGTAACTGAAATAAAAAAGACTTGGAAACTGTAATCTGCTTCAGATTTAGTAGAGCTTAATGATATCTAAAATTCTTTCTGTACAGCATTCACTAATTCAGTTCTCAAATATTTTGAATGAAGGCTAATAAATGAAGGCTTACAACTCTAGAGACTGTTTCAATAATGGTAACACTGCGTAATATCAACAAGCTATGAATTCTAAAAGGATAATTTTTAAAATGATATAGCCCTACTCTGTAAACTAATGCCTATGAGCCTTGTTAACCCAGGCTTGCAGAGAACTCATCAGTCAAAGTGAAATGAGCAATGAAGAATAGGAACTCAAGTCTACCACATCCCATTTGCTTCACTGAAGTGAAAGACCTCAAGAGCCAATTGGAACCACTTAAACTATGAATAAGCACATGGAATTGTTTTTAATCAAACCAGAAAATTAAATGCATAATTATGTGTTAATACCACCTTTAGATTGTACAATTAAAACAAAGGCAAATGCTGATGTTAATGTTTTCTGGTTATTTTGTACATACTTTTCATTTCATATTCTTATTCTTATTTAAATATCCTGCCCAATATACTACCATCCATATTGTAAATTCTTCATAATATAAGATCTGCATGAGAAAAAAGTCATTGAATTAATGTTTCTTTAAGAAACTTAATTTCACATGCTGTATCTATGCAGTAACTGTCCAATGTAAAATACTGGCATGAGTTAGGGACAGTTGCATTACTTTGAAGTGGAAAAAATGCTCAATATGTATGAATGAAAAAGAAAGCAAATCAATGCAAAGGATGAAGGTTGAACATTCGTTCTGCAAGGTTTGTTCTTAGGTTATCATCTGTTCCTTTCCATCTTTTGAAACATGAATTTATGTCATAGCTGCAAGAGTTTGAAGCTTTGTGCAAAAGAATTTTATACTCTGCTCTAATACACACACTTTATTGTGTATAAGAAATGAGGTTGATCTCCTAGAAAACCATATATACGCATATTTACTATTCTCTTCCTTTCAAACAGGAGATGTGTTGTGGATCTGATGCTTGTTAATATCATTACAAACATCAGTCCAAAGATCTGGAAGAGAAACGTCTCTCCCAGTTGACACACTGTAAGGAAGGGAGCACAACAAGTAGGACTTTACATTTGAAAGTCTAAGTAAAATTTTAAATGCATTTAAGTACCATTTTTTAAAAGGTACTTAAATCCCTAAGGTCTAGCATCTTAGTAAAAGACACTGGAATGCTACTATTGCCCAGCTACAGAGGAGTAAGCAACTATAAACTCTTCAAGAATGAGTGACACCAATAATATAACAAGATGCCTGGAAAATGATTCTGGAATTCAAATAGCAGATCCTAGAGTTTTACTGAGGCAACACTGAGCTATAGTAGTGTTGGGGAGAGGTAACAAAGACTTTCTTCCACTGACAGCCAGTAGTGGAACATCAGCCTCTGACTCTGCTGCTAAATTTTGATCTGCAGCTTAATGGCAAAACCAATGCATTGACCATAGATAACAGAAGACTGCAGTGGCAGCCCACCTAAGCTCATTACAAAATAAATACTCTTGTTCACAAGAGGAAGAAATACAATTGAGGAAGGGCGGTATAGCACAGGCAGTAATCACTGCTAGTTAAATTCTACATTTACTGATTTACAGGATAAAGCTGCTGATGTGTACAAATGCAGATCCTTCCAAAGTTTAAAGCTAGTGTAAAAACTAGTTTTCTACTATGATGCTTAGACATCACCAAACTCTGTGGAAGATGCTAAAACCTACAGAAATGTAAAAACATGAATAGCCATATCAAACTACAATCTGTGTCACTGAAAAAGTGCAAAGATTCAGTTCTGGGACTGCAGGGGCTCAGACCTACCAGGTAAATATTACTGTCCATAATTACTTTGCTTTCAGTTGAAACTGCGGGCAAGAAAGAAATCAGTATCTACCGGGTCATAAGGCTGTATGTACTGTTATTTTGTCTCATGTATTTTTAAAATATTCTATGTCAAATTTTGAAATCCCTTTTCTTGTGTCTGTGATGAAACAAGACCAATTTAATGTTTACAACAACATTTAGATAACAAAGAACATTTCTCAGTTCATGGAAGAATACTGCAATCCTATTGAAAGGTGTGAACATTTGCATATGTTTTTAAGATTTCAATCTAAATCTCTAGCTTATTCCACCTTCTAGACTAATATTGAAGGATAAAATGGATAGTCTCATAGAGAAAAAAAAAACCCTTCTTGATCAGTGCTGCTACTACTGGCAAAATCGTTTCAAAACAAAATGGTGTGCATGCTCCCAGAAAAGCCAATTTCACTTTTTTATACCATTACTTTTTTCATCTTCAGAATGTGTTTTTTAAAATGTTGCGACCCAAACTCAACTCCCCAGAGGCGCTCAATGGAGCAATTCTCAAGTTATTGTGTCATATGTTTTGCAATATGAGGTCTTTATTGATAGGAACATCAATAAGTGAATGTAGTATCTATATTTAAACAGAGGCAACAGTTCTTTTAAAACATACTGCATAAATCCAAGAAACATGCATAGTTTGTATTATTTATGAGGCTATAAAATCAACAGTTGAGAAAAAAGTGAAGCAACAGCCAGGAATGTAATAAAACCAGATAAAATTCTATAAAAACAGGGGAGAAGAACAACTGAAAGGTAGTATCAAGTACTAAGCACTAAGTTTCTAAAACAAAACCATTTCTGAAACACATGAATTTTTATTTGCTACCCTGAAAATCCACTTGACAGCCCTAATGTGAAGGCTTATCAATCTGCTTGGAAAATATATGTATTTTCCTCTGTTTCCCAAACTCCTGCCTCAGGATATGAGGCAGAGTTAACAGCCATGTAAGCGTGAATATGCATGGCTGAGCGGCTGGGAGGCTCAACATTCAAAGGGCAGATTTTTCTAAACAGTTCAGGCTTCATCTACTTTTGGCTGACAGACAGTTAAAAAGGTTTGTGTGAAGAAAGGTATAACCACTTTCTGAAGATAAACATTCCAGCACAAAGTTAAGGTTATTAGCTAGCTATGCTCTTTAAGCTACCGGCGTGTAGCACAATCCGGGGAACGGAAAAAGGCTGCACTGGCAGCAAGACGCTTTGCCAGCACCTCTCCTACCAGCACTGGATATGATAAAGAACCCAGAGATGCCTTTCTCCATACTCCAAACTGTCCACTTCGCCTTGGTGGTTCTCAGCCAAAGAGCCAGGTTTGGCTCTGGGACAGCACTCCGCTTCCAACCCTGGAATTGTTTAGCTTTTGTAGAAGAATTCTTGTTATAGCCATTTCAAAGTCTAAATTTCATCAGCTCGTTCTCCTCTACTCATTAATTTACCCACAATTTATGGAATGGTGAAACAAAATGGAGGTATTATGTTCAACCATTTTCATTTTTGTATTGTAACTGATTTGCCAGTTGTAGAGTCAAGGCTTTCTAGTTTAAATCCCCCCAACACCTTTGAAATCCTCTGCATGTATATGTAGAACATTTATTTTCTAATCCTCCTGATTAGAGTTCCCTTCTGCTATTTTACCCTTTTGCTAATTCATACCCACAGCTAAACAGAGCTCTGTGAATTTTTTGTGTTCATGTGCAAGCAGCCTTGTGAAATGGGAAAGTTCAGAGCTTCCTGTAGTACACAACAGAAGTTAAAAGCTACAGCTCTACAAATCATCACACCAAAAATGGATGTAGTAGGGAGAGGGGAGATACTTTTTGCAGGAATATGCCTCAAAATTCCAAAATGTTTCTGCTTGCTTACACCTGACTAGCAGGTCCTCCTAGCAGATCCAGAACTGGCACAGTTGCAACAACATCTAAAAACATGCACCCAATTTCAAAACTTGGAAGATTTTATGATGTGCAGGGTGGCAAATGCAGAATTCTAGTTCATATTGTTAATTCCATCTTAACTTTGTAATCTGCCCATTTTGCATGTCATGATAGAAGAAAATGAGTGACTTCATAATATATATTTAGTCTCTTGAAGCAACTAGGTTTTATTACCATCATTAAAAACCATGTAGTCTCACTAAAAGCAAGTCTTTGCTCTTTAGATTTATTTCAATTTTACATTATTTTGAGAAACCTTTTGTCTTCAAGTTTTTTTGGGGTTAAAATCTCTAATTCCTCAAACCTGCTGTCTTGCATTTAAGTGTTACATACAGTCATGGTGTTTTGTTTTAACCAAAATGAAATAACTCATCAGATGTATTTTAAGCAGTGTGTAGGAAAATAAAGATACCTAGTTTAACCTTCAGTAGTTCTGTTACAAAGGTGTAGTACACTACTTTTCCATTTAAAATCCCACTGAGCTAGTGGGAGCACTGAGGTAGTACTCAGCAAAGAACTGTTGCTCTCCAGATTCTCTTGCTGCTAAACCCAGCCAACAACTCACTCCCAGCTCTGCGGCAGATGTTCCCGCATTTATGTCACCAAGCATCTCATGGACTAAAAGCTAATGCCAGCAAGATTAAGATCTTAAAAATGGTACTTTAGCATTAAGAAAAATACAATCCCTTTCACCTGTCAGTGTTAGTCATGTTCCTGTAAAAATAATGCGAGTTCTGAATTTCAAACGAAGTTTCACTGCATTACTTAGACCCACTGACCTTCAGAAAATTTAATAAATATTTCAAATTCATTATTACCAGATTTTGTGTTAGAAGGAAGAATTGTGAAAGGTTTTGGGGCCAAAATGAAAATCACAAGAGCAATTCTTTTAGGTTCCTTTCTTTTCTATCAAGTTTACTAAGGGACAATCTTCACTTCAAAAAATGAAAAAGGAGAAAGAACAAAATACTTCTGAAATTTTTCCAACCTGATATTTCTGACTTCATATGGCATGCTGCACATACTATTTAGCTTAGCACTGAATTTTTACTTAGAAATAAATGTTTTTCACTAATACAGACCTTCTCTCTTCTGCTCTTGCCACAGGTGTCTCCTTCTGATTTAGAGCAAACTAATTCCATTTTTAGTATTTTGAATAATAGGTCTTACAGAATCACAGAATGGCTGAGGCTGGAAGGGCTGTCTGAAGGTCAGCTGGTCCAAAATCTTGGCTCAAGCAGCACCACCTACAGCCAGCTGCCCAGGACCAAGACCACATGGACCATGACATGACTTTTGAATACCTCCAAGGAGGGTGAAGCCACAACCTCCCTGGGCAGTGCTCAGTCACCCTCACAGTTAAAAAGTGCTTCCCAATGTTCAGATGGAACCTTGTGTGTTGTTACAGTTATTGCCCTTTACCTCTGGCCTTGCTGCTATGCACCACTGAAAAGAGCCTGGCTCCATCTCTTTCATACTCTGTTCAGATATTGACAGTCTTTGACAAGACCTCCCCAACCTCAACCCCCAACTTGAGCCTTCTCATCTCCTGGCTGGTCTCTCAGCCTTTCCTCATAGGAGAGATGCTCCACTCCCTTCACCATCTTAGTGGCCCTTTGTAGAACTTTCTGGAGTATGCCCATATCTCTCTTGTACTGGGGAGCCCAGAACTGGACACAGTACTCCAGATATGGAGTATAGGGCAAGGGACACCTACTTTATTCTACTGGCAACACTCATCCTAATGCATCCCAGGATACTACTGTCCAGTTTGAGTTAGAACCAAACCAGTTCTGTTCAGAGATTCTACCTTCCATCTGAGTCTCTGCTAACTAACTGCACTTTCTGAAGCTAACAGCATGTTTTTGCAGACAGTGTCCGCTTCTAGCAGTGATAACACTTGATATTTAGAGTTACTACCAAGGATTGGTGTGCAGACCAAGGTCACTGCTAGATCTTGTATACCATGCTGGGGAGTGCAGAAAGTGAAAGGCTGCATCTGTGGGGAGGAGCAGCCAGGACAGGTGATCCTAAATTGACCAGTGAGGTATTCCATCCCACATACATCATATTCAGTATAAAGCTGAGGGATCACGAGGGTCTCGACCCCTCCTCTTCCTTTCAGGATCCTTGAAACTTCCTCCTGCCTTCGGTGGACCCATCCTTGCCTTTCAGCTTTCACTTCGTGGCCCTGCCTTCGATTTGTGTGTTCCTGAACCCAGCTCCTGAATCTGGTTCCCATCAGCTGCTGAGCCCAGTCTGGGACTTTGCCAATGCCTGCTCCACAGCCTCAGTGGTGACGGTGCTGTAATTGCCATCAGGGGGAGGTTGGATTTGACACTTGTTTAATATATATTTGTATATATTCCCTTTTATTATCATTATTACATTAAAGCTGTTTTAGTTTTCTAATCTGGAAGCCTCTTCCTCTCATTCCCTTCCTCTCCCATTAGGCAGGGGGCCATAAGTCTCTCTCCCTTATCTTCTTTGTCTTCCTCTAATTGGGGTGGGGGAAAGAGAGGTTAACAGAGAGTGTCTGTTTGTAGGTGGATTGGATCTAAACCTTGACAACTACTAAGCCTTTTTTTGCTACAGGGGTGCATTGCTAGCTCATGTTCAACTTGCTGACTACCAGGACCCTCAGGTGCTTTTCTGACAAGGTACTTTCCAGACCCTAGCACATGTTGGTGCCTAGGGTTCTTCCTCCCCAGGTACAGGACTTTGCAGTTCACCTTGTTGAACTTCATGAACTTCCTAAAGCCTATTTCTCCAGTCTGTCAAAAGTCTTTCCGAAGTCCAGGCAGACAACATAAAAAGCTCTGCCCTCATCTACCAGGCCAGTCATTTAACCATAGAAGGATAACAAGTTGGTCAAGCATGACTTCCACTTGGTGCATCCATGCTGACTATTCCCGATGAACCTTCTTGCCCTTCATGTGCCTGGAAATGATTCCAAGGATTAGCTGCTTCGTGACCTTCACAGGAACCAAGGTCAGGCTGATTGGCCTAGTTCCTTGGGTCTTCCTCCTCACCCTTCCTGAAGATAGGAGTGACATTTGTCTCCCTCCAGTCCTCAGTCATGTAAATTGCTATGATAGTTCAAAGATTACTAAGAGTGGAAAAATAAAGGTAATTCAGAATGAAAAATACTTTAAACATTAATAAGGAAAAATATGGCATCAGATGAATATGATGCCAGTGGTACACATGATAATTTTCATGTACAACAGGATAAATGAAGAGATGGAACTACTAATGTCTTCACAAACATGGACAAAACGGCACTGACTACCTCATCCAGAGAAAGATTACTAGCACATTCAGAATGTAATCTTTTAGAAGAATCACAAAATTCAAGGAGAGGGTTTACAGGCTCTCAGACAAAATTAACTTGTACTAAAAACGTCTCATAGCACATAAATGGCATCAACCAAAACGGCGTCTGGCAAATGGTTCTAGGTACAACAAAACAAACATGGATGCCAGTTTCACCACTTCCTTGTGGAAAGAGAGGAAGGATGCAAGTGCTGAGAATTCTCCTTACAGAGTGGAGGTGCAGTGCCACTTCACTGCTTTGCCTTCTACTCACAAATTTTTGGATCTCAAATATTATAAAACCCAATAGAAACAAGCTTGTTTTTTAAAGCTCTTATGTGTGGACACATAGCGGACTGAGTTAGGAAAAATAGGTTATAGTTACACAGGGGTGGCTTAAAAGAGAAACAATAATGAAACATCAGTTGTGTATGAACGAGACTGAATAGGCTTGTGTAGATGGAAAAGGGCTGCTTCCTAACGGATTAAGACAAGAGTTTTCTGCAAGATGGAGGTATGTAAGTTGCTTACGTCTTCATACTATGTTTAACATACAAGGACAGAGGCAATGTAACCTTTCCTGGCTCAGCTGCCAAGAAAAGCCACAGATCAAAGAGGAATCAAAGTAGTTTCACTACCCACTTTTGGAAGGGGGTAGGAACAGGGAGGAACAGCTTGTGCTCCTTGCCGTCTTTCTTCTGTATGCTCAGTATCAGTCCTGCAGTTGTTGGCTGGTATACAAGAAACATGCCTCAGCCAGCAGGACCACATTGCCTTTTTGCAGTAAGAAAGAAAACATCTGGCAAGCAGAATCTGTAAGAAGTCAGGAGAAGAAAATGGAATATGAAAGTCTTTCTTATTCTAGAACTTTTGCCTATTTGAAGTATCAGCAAAAGGAGGAATANGCCTTCGGTGGACCCATCCTTGCCTTTCAGCTTTCACTTCGTGGCCCTGCCTTCGATTTGTGTGTTCCTGAACCCAGCTCCTGAATCTGGTTCCCATCAGCTGCTGAGCCCAGTCTGGGACTTTGCCAATGCCTGCTCCACAGCCTCAGTGGTGACGGTGCTGTAATTGCCATCAGGGGGAGGTTGGATTTGACACTTGTTTAATATATATTTGTATATATTCCCTTTTATTATCATTATTACATTAAAGCTGTTTTAGTTTTCTAATCTGGAAGCCTCTTCCTCTCATTCCCTTCCTCTCCCATTAGGCAGGGGGCCATAAGTCTCTCTCCCTTATCTTCTTTGTCTTCCTCTAATTGGGGTGGGGGAAAGAGAGGTTAACAGAGAGTGTCTGTTTGTAGGTGGATTGGATCTAAACCTTGACAACTACTAAGCCTTTTTTTGCTACAGGGGTGCATTGCTAGCTCATGTTCAACTTGCTGACTACCAGGACCCTCAGGTGCTTTTCTGACAAGGTACTTTCCAGACCCTAGCACATGTTGGTGCCTAGGGTTCTTCCTCCCCAGGCACAGGACTTTGCAGTTCACCTTGTTGAACTTCATGAACTTCCTAAAGCCTATTTCTCCAGTCTGTCAAAAGTCTTTCCGAAGTCCAGGCAGACAACATAAAAAGCTCTGCCCTCATCTACCAGGCCAGTCATTTAACCATAGAAGGATAACAAGTTGGTCAAGCATGACTTCCACTTGGTGCATCCATGCTGACTATTCCCGATGAACCTTCTTGCCCTTCATGTGCCTGGAAATGATTCCAAGGATTAGCTGCTTCGTGACCTTCACAGGAACCAAGGTCAGGCTGATTGGCCTAGTTCCTTGGGTCTTCCTCCTCACCCTTCCTGAAGATAGGAGTGACATTTGTCTCCCTCCAGTCCTCAGTCATGTAAATTGCTATGATAGTTCAAAGATTACTAAGAGTGGAAAAATAAAGGTAATTCAGAATGAAAAATACTTTAAACATTAATAAGGAAAAATATGGCATCAGATGAATATGATGCCAGTGGTACACATGATAATTTTCATGTACAACAGGATAAATGAAGAGATGGAACTACTAATGTCTTCACAAACATGGACAAAACGGCACTGACTACCTCATCCAGAGAAAGATTACTAGCACATTCAGAATGTAATCTTTTAGAAGAATCACAAAATTCAAGGAGAGGGTTTACAGGCTCTCAGACAAAATTAACTTGTACTAAAAACGTCTCATAGCACATAAATGGCATCAACCAAAACGGCGTCTGGCAAATGGTTCTAGGTACAACAAAACAAACATGGATGCCAGTTTCACCACTTCCTTGTGGAAAGAGAGGAAGGATGCAAGTGCTGAGAATTCTCCTTACAGAGTGGAGGTGCAGTGCCACTTCACTGCTTTGCCTTCTACTCACAAATTTTTGGATCTCAAATATTATAAAACCCAATAGAAACAAGCTTGTTTTTTAAAGCTCTTATGTGTGGACACATAGCGGACTGAGTTAGGAAAAATAGGTTATAGTTACACAGGGGTGGCTTAAAAGAGAAACAATAATGAAACATCAGTTGTGTATGAACGAGACTGAATAGGCTTGTGTAGATGGAAAAGGGCTGCTTCCTAACGGATTAAGACAAGAGTTTTCTGCAAGATGGAGGTATGTAAGTTGCCTACGTCTTCATACTATGTTTAACATACAAGGACAGAGGCAATGTAACCTTTCCTGGCTCAGCTGCCAAGAAAAGCCACAGATCAAAGAGGAATCAAAGTAGTTTCACTACCCACTTTTGGAAGGGGGTAGGAACAGGGAGGAACAGCTTGTGCTCCTTGCCGTCTTTCTTCTGTATGCTCAGTATCAGTCCTGCAGTTGTTGGCTGGTATACAAGAAACATGCCTCAGCCAGCAGGACCGCATTGCCTTTTTGCAGTAAGAAAGAAAACATCTGGCAAGCAGAATCTGTAAGAAGTCAGGAGAAGAAAATGGAATATGAAAGTCTTTCTTATTCTAGAACTTTTGCCTATTTGAAGTATCAGCAAAAGGAGGAATATACATTGTCTACATAATCCACAACTTTCAGCAATCACCACTCATCATAGAGTTTATGCCACACAGGAAAGAACTTTATCTTGATACATGGGGTAGAAATTCAACTTATACACAAGTGCAAAGATGTACTAAGAAATTATCCAGCATGGTAGTCATGGATCTCTGAATCATAAAGTAAGTTAACAATACAAGTATGAAAAATGAGCTTTTCTTAGGCTATATATTTATTAGAAATAGTATTAATATATGAATCCACCTTGGAAGAAAATAAGTGTCCTTGAGATATTAGATTCTATCAGCCAAATTGAATGTCTGCATCAATGGCTCTCCCTAAAAGTCATAATTAGGTCATTAAAATATATTTAGAAAAATAGCCTGTAAAATAAAGTTAAAAAATACTCACCTTCATTTTATTTCATAGGTCACTGTTATACCATCTAATAAGATAATTAAAAACATGCAAGCAGCTGGTACTGAGGCTAAACAGATTAATGTAATAGTCTGTAGTCATATGTGCTGGCAAGGGGTTCACCTCTTTGGCGAGGAGAAGGTCAGCTGCCCTTGGGAAGGCAGGAGAAAGACAGTATTTCTACTTTCCAGTGGTACTGCATTGCAGATACTGAAAATAGAGACCCATACCTATTTTTCTTTTCCCTTTGGTAAAGTTTGGCCAATTTGCAAATCCAGAAAAGGCTTTAACCACAGCAGTAAAATAATAGAGTGGAGCTCAAATATTTTCCTCAAGTTTCTTAAGCTTTAAAGATGTAAGTTAGTATATGTCTAAAACCTTGTTCAAATTTTTCTAATAGTGAACTTCTAATTTTGATGACATGGTTCTAGGAGGTAATTTTCATAATTTCTTATTAGTAAATCTTCTTCCCAAGTACACAAAGAATACTTCCATCAGAGCTTGAAGACCAACTAGAAAATTCTGTGACCTGACAGAATACAATCACAAACTCACAGAATATTTTGAAATGCATATGCCAATCACATGTTCTTTTCACTTATGTTACTTAGAAACTTTACGACCTAAAGGGAAATACTCACTATCTGAACATAAGCAGCATTAAATCTGTGCTATGACTAACACAAGCAAGTCAGAAACTCTAAGGTGACACTATCATATTAAAAATAAAACCACACAAATAGTTCCGGAGCATCATAAATATACCAAAGGATAATGATCTGATATCCTTTATTAATACAAACACACAGAGTCTTGTAATGGATAGTGTAAAATTGTCCTTTAAAATAGAGTATGTTGGACTTAGGTAACACCACCTCACCTCCCTGAATTGTGGCAAAGCCAATATGCTCGTAAGAGCACTTTAATAGCAAATCATATTCATGTTCAAATATGTGCCTCTTCTAAATGAATTGTAAAGAGACTGTTACTGATAAAGCACAAAGCAGCTTTTTTTTCCAGTAAAAAGTTCCAGTATAATTTTGCTTATATTAGCCTTTTGCAAGCATGATATCTACCATGGTCCAAAGATGCGTTTGTCCCTTTTATGCACTCAGTCTTTTTAAAATACAACAGACTGAAACACATTGCGTAAGCAAGACTATCATCAGTTTTGCCAAATGACTAACTTACTGAAACAATATTCTTTGTCAGTATCCTAAAATCTCTAATAAGCCCTTAAAGAAATAACAATCATTTGTCATTGTTACCTTTCAAGGTAGTTTAGAATTCACTTTTCAGCTTTTGTAAGGTATTAGCTGCTCATTTTTACTTAACACGTGTGGAGGGTTTACCCTGGCTGGGTGCCCGGTACCCACCCCTAGTCCCTCTATCACTCCCCCCTCCACAACCCAAACCTTCGTCAGCAAGGCAAGCAGGGAGAGAGTAAGATGGAAAAGAAGAAGAACCCGTGGGTTATGATAAGAAGCAGGTTTAATAAACAGCAGAGAAAGCAAGGTCGCGCGCACGCGAAGCAAAAGCAACAAAGCCGTTACTCTCTACTGCCCATCCGCAGGCGGTGTCGGGCCTGTCCCGGGAAGCAGGGCTCCAGAACGCGTACCGGTTGCTCGGAGGACAAACGTCTTCCCCCGAATCCCCCCCGTCCTCCTCCCTTTATAGTTGAGCTGACGTCATATGGTATGGAGTATCCTATTGGTCAGCTCGGGTTGGCTGTCTGGGTTGTATCCCCTCCCAGATCTTGCCCCCCCCGTACCTTTGGTGCCATGTGAGCACTGATAGTCATAACAAAGGTGTGTGTTATCAACACTCTCTGGGTCCTAGGGCTGCATGAGGAAAATCAGCTCAGACAGACCCACTACAACACGCAACCCAGAACTATAACTAACACAATATTCAACCTAACCAGCAAATTTACAGCCAGTCTCATTATATAATGGGATTTTCTTCTCACTGAGCGGAAAATATTCATTTCACATCTTAAACAGTGTAATACTACTTAATAATGGTTCTAGCTTGCCAACTATTAGAAGTTAGAGGTTTCTTTTTTTTATATATATATATAGACACCCCTCCCATATATATATAAATATGTATATATATACATATACACACACACACTGTACTATCTTGCTTTATCATCTTTCCTCTAATTATAACAATAATACTCTGGCAGTGGTATATGGGACCGCTTTTAAAATATTAATTAACTTCAGTTTTGTAAGTTAGGCTGTAATCCTCTCTGACAAAATAAGATTATTATTCAGTGGAAGCCATAGACAACATTGTATTTTATATGCACTTTGGACTAAGGCATATGGAAATACAAAGACCAGCTTTAATCCCCACTTATTTGTGAAGCACTAAAGATGGCTGAGGATTCACGATGGTTTAGGCTGATTTAAGAAAATGATACTATATTCTGTCCTCCCACTTACTTCTAGCTGTCCACGCTACCTACTATCCTTGCACTGGTACCAATATCCATCTGAACCTTTGGCAGGAGGACATTGTCAACCAAGCCAGCAGAAAGCTCTCCCTACAAAGAATGAACAAAAGAATGAACAGGTTGGGCTAGGTTAGCTTCCTGAACTAGCTCAATGAGAGGTGAGTGCTACTGCACGAGTGGAGAAGGGGTAGGAAGAAAGGGTCCGACCCCAGCCCCACAGCTTACACTCTTGTGGAATCAGAGCCTAACTGAAGCTGGCAGCTGCTTCTTCAAGTGTTACATCTTGGCAGGTACAACAGCTGGGGCTCTTGAGTTAGTGACTTTCAGGAATAAGTGTCCTGGAACTAATGGCAGAGAAAGCTCTCAATTCCTTTCTTGCTGACCTGGCTAAATTCTATCTTGCCTATTTTTAGAGACTGCTTCTTAGTCTCTGTACGTACATATGCCTCTCACCTAAAAAACATGAAGATTATTCTGGGTGGTATTTTTGAGTCCTTCTTTTAACTTAGTAGTTGCGTGCATTAGAGAACACAAATACAGAAAAAAATGGAGGCAGGCAGAATGTGAAATGGACCTGCTAACATTTTTCTCAAACTGAACATCACAAAGTAGGTTTCATTAGAGCAGACTTACTAGGATACAGAAAATTAGAAGCATCTGTAACTCAAATCTCCCCTGTCCCACTGTGTCCCTGTGGGCACACCCTTTTTTCCAACCTTGCTCTCAGTCCGGAAGCTTCCTCTGGATGTTTGAACTGCAACAAACTCTTTGCTGTCCCTTCATGGTCCTTAGAAAAAGTCTTTCTTTTCAACATCCTAAAGACCAGGCTGTTTCTCCCCTGCTCTCCTCAGCAATTTCAGTGTCCAGCCTGCAGCAGGTTCTCCAGGAGCTGTGTCCCTTCCTGCCACCCTGCACCTGAAGGCTCCTCATGCCCAGCATGATATTCCCCACCCATCCAGCTGCAAACAGGACAAGGCAAACAGGCAGGTTCCTCCTGCCTGCCTACACCTCTTTGAAGTGCAGACTTCAGTAGACTACGAACAAAAAATGAAAACGATGTCATCCATCATCATTCACTAAATGAATCCAAAGTAATCATGTGGTGAGTTTGCTTTATTTTACCATACTTAAGCATCAAAATCAGATGCAGTCATTCTGGTTAGCACAAATCTTACTATTAATTTTCTGGTCACAAGGACAATGTTTTACCATTTGTAGCAGAGGCAGTACTTTGGTGGCTGGAAGATGAAACTACAGATCTGCTGACTACCTTCCTGTGCTTTCAAGTACAAGACACCCTCTGGTATGTACCCGAGCAAGACTCAAGCTCAGGGACAGGGCTGGAAAAAGTTACTCAGCATCATGCTTCTTTAATTGGTGTTTACTATCAACAGAACTGAAATATTATTTTCCTGTCAGGAAACCTTGAGTTTAAGAAATCCTGGCTTTGGTTTTTGACCTGAAATAATGAGCAAATAGAGTTCCATTTGGTGTATAGGTCCAGTTGCTTTGGAGGCAATCAGAAAGGTGATTCCTGGTGAGTTAAATATTTCAACATTTAGCTTAGCTGTGATGAGTTTAAGTGAGAATTTCTACTTCATTGCATACTCCTGAGAAAAACAAACAAACAAACCAACCTTTAAAAATATTTAGGTTTAAAAACACCCTGAACTTTCATTAGTCAAGCATTCTGAACAGCTTTCTCAACAAATAATTATACAGAAAACAATTTTCAGGTAATTTCTCAATTAAATCCTTCATGTCCTTTAGTCTACTGACTGTTGCAATTTAGATTGTACAATAGTCTTAAAATATATGGACCTGTTCTGTTGCTTTACATAGATCATGCTGCTTATTATATTCAAACTTTTAAAACTAGAAAATAAATATAAAAAATTACCAACCTGTAAGAAATAAACGTTCCATCAGAATCTGAGGTGTGGTGTGTGCTTCCATTTTCATTTGATCCTCCTAATACAAAAATAAAACACCTTTATTATTAAACAAACAGTGAGAATAAATAACACAATATTGATGAGAATTGCAATAGATCTTATCATATATGGTAACCATTTTACAACAAAACTTACACAGACAAGTCTCAAATTCTTACAGCTGGCAAGAGATACAACTCGCCTCCATGTTCAGTTTGAAGTCTGAATGTTCTGAAAATCTGAGATTTAATTTCACTTAAAGTTTTGATTGAGGTCCTTCTCAAATTATTAAACACATTTTTACTAGTATAAGAGTACAGAGGTATACCATATAGAAAGGTGAGTTTGATTTTACTAACATTCAGTCAAAGAATGTAAAAGTTCATCTGCTCTGTGAAAAATTTCGAGGTGACTGTATGATCCCAGGTATTTTTTGTCATAGCAGAAGCTCAAAGCTTCTGTGAAACTACCCAAGTAACACATTTGCAAAGCACATTGTTTTACATCCTGTGGGCTATTTATACATAGAATAGCTACATTCACAGAAACCAAGGATTACAAGGAAACTCCTTTCTCTCTATAACAACTACTTCTATTGAAGGGCTAATAAAAGCCAGAAAGAATAATCTATTTTTCAAAGCAAATTTATTCATGTCCTGTTTTATACTATTTATTCTTGCCCAACCTGTCATTTAGCCTGATTCTATGTCCCTGTGTATTTCCTTAATTCATTTACAGATAGTATTAAGCATCTTTGTGTCCTCTGTTTTGCTTAGTGAAATCAAGTTCTTTTAGCCTTTTTACTAAATGAGGCTCCTTTTTTTTTTTTTTTTTGAATCGGTCCTTTTTACATGTGAAAAAGGGACAGGAGCTGTAAACAGCATACTCAGAGTTTAATCGGTTGATTCTTTGGACAGTGGTTTTCTTCTCTTATGAAAAAAATTTTGCTCCATACAGTCTATCATCACACCACATTATTTTTCAGTTTCACAGCCATCCTTAACCAACACTCGCACAGACTTACTCTCCATGTTTATTTACAAGAAACTTGCAGATTACAGTAAAAATTCTTGCTAGTGCAATACTCTATGTCACACTATTTCATCCTGTTTCTGGTCCTCTTTTCCTCAGAAAGGACCAGTCCTACCTGAATACTCAATTTGTGCTTGCACTGAATGCTAACTTCTAATATTTTTTCATCATAAAAGCCAATCAACGCAGTCTCTCACTTTGTGGCAATGCAACAAACGAAAATATTGTTTAAGATCAGTTCCACCACAAACTCACTAAAAAGAATTCTTTCATTAAAGTCTGCATTTCTCTATTCATTTTATAATTACTATACTTCACTACTCCCCATCCTTTCTATTTCATAACATCTCCTGTGGCACTACATCAGATGGTTTACTGAGGTCCAGATAGACTTAACGTATTTCCTTAATGTACATTTTGAAAGTCTAGTGGGTTAGCTGAGCACAATCTCCCATTTAACAAAAAACCCACACTAAAAGTTATGCCATTTGCTTTTCTTTTCTCTCTTACTTCTTTCTTAAAAACTTTTCTAAAATCCTGCACAGATAATAGTCAACCTATACAGCTGCTTTGGTATCATTTTTTTTTTCTCTTAATCTAAGTACAGGTACTATATTTCCTGCTCTTCAAATATATGCTATCAGCCATGAACTAAAAGACTAAAAAATTGCTCCATGCAGCGTGTTTGTCAGTATCCTTGACAGACATCTACGCTTCAAGTCAGATCCATTAATGTTTGTCAGTTGTGCTAATTTATATTATCTAACCAACACTCCCTTCATTTTATTTATTTTTTTTCAGGCCTGCCTATGCCTGAAATTTAGTTTTTACTGAAAATTAAAATTTTTCCGGATTAGAGCATACCTGGATTACATGTAATACCATTTCTCCATTCACACTGCACAAAGGTTCTAGTCTTCCTCCCCAGAAAGCTTTCACACCTAAGTAATATTTTCTTGTTAAATTCTCTTCTTCCAATCTAATTCAACTTAACTTTTGCTAATTGTCACTATAATCCCACACTTTCTGATATCCAGAAGATAGTCTTCTTCGCAGATCAAGCTGGTTTTCTGTTTCTTTCAGGATCTTTGCTTACTCCAGACATTCATCAAAAATACTTAATCATTTAAGTTCTTTGGAACAGAACTTTTCTTCCAAGTGTTTTTTCTCATCTAATTTGGAATGTGTTTTTTTAATTAACTTTTGCACCTTTGTCTAAAATAAGTCCCAAACCTCTACTACATTTTAGTCTAAAATTGCTCAGTCCGGTTGATTTCACTAATTAGCTCTCTCAATCTATTTTGAAAATGGAAATCCTACTTAATCAATCTGCTTTTTGTTTTACTAAATTTAACTAAACTAACAACACCAGATATTTCATCCAGGAGCCGACCCTCCTGTTACTAATAACCATCTGTTCCTTTTTTCCTTGTATCTTGAAAATAGTCTCCCATATTGGGACAATTTTAAGTAATACACTTTTTCATATATTACTCATCTCCACATCTGATCCTGAGTGTTCAGAGAATGACTGAACTATGTTCAGTCTCTCTTAAAGCCCTATGGCTAGGTGCAGTGATACTGGGCAATTTTTTATAGGGACATAGCACATCAAAACAGGTCCTGAATGCACTACTACATTGTATTTTTACTTAGACAACTCCTAAGCATTCACCTATCAGACTAGTCAGAATTAAAAAGAAAACACATTCACAATGTAAGTTCATATGCTGAAAAACCTCTTTTAGGATTCTTTTCAAGAATGGTGACATAATCTTCTTCCTTTCTGAGAAATGAGGTTTAAGAATACCTCAAAGAAATGCAAAGCCTTTATTATCTTCCAACTAAACAATTTGTCCTGCTTGGAATCAACAGGCCTGCAAAGAAAATCAAAATCTTGGTGATAAAAGTTGTTCTTTCATCAGGATCTCAGAATGAACATCTGGTGGTATCATGGGTCTGCTACATCCACCGAACTGTCCTTCACAGACTGCTCCAAGTGTAACTTGCTTTATTTTAAAGCATTATCTCAGGAGACAACTTCCTTTATTTAAAAGACCATCACCATATTTCAACATTCTTAACTTTGTACTTTTTAATAAATCTCATATTCATACAAATTATTTTTTTGAGAGCTGCTATTGCTGCTCCAATTTATCATTAGCAGCAGCTACCAAAACTGGATAGGACGAGGTACACTCAGCTCTCAAAAACAGCACTTAGTGGAGTGGGTATTTCTGTGGCTGTTTTCTTGCTCCATCCTCTTTAAGATAGATGTGTTTGTTATGACATCTTGAAAGATGATTTAGAGGTCTCTTATTTGAAGTTATAAAAATGATAAAGCAAAGTATTCAAAGGCATGGTGACTTCCCAGTAGAACAGATAGATTACTTGTATCTTCTGTGATAATGGCACAACTTTCTGGTAAAATTAGGATGTATACTGAACAGTTATGAACATAAGATTCGTGATGCTGGTAGTAGAATTTGTGGTCTCGTTTAAAAGTCCTAACTGATTCAGTGATATCTTAATCTTTAGATCCTTCCTGAGTCTCAAAAACGGGAAGAAAGACTCTATTAAGAAATAGAGGACGCTCTACCAACCCTGCTCCACGCATCCTTAACTTTTTTTTCCAAACTTCAAATGCAAAAGCTAGGGGGAAAAAAAGGTAGAATAAATCTTATTAGACTTTCAGAGGAAAGAGAAGGGAAACAATGAGTATCATAAAAAGCATCAGTATCAAAGTAAGTACAGCTAAGGAGCCCAGCTTTCAGCACTAGAGCATTCACTGGTTTTAATATAATAATAAAATATGGGAGTATCCTTTCAAAGGGAATGAAAAACAAAAAATGCTTTGGATTGGAAGGGACCTTTCAATGTCATCTAGTCTAACTCCCCTGCAGTGAGCAGGGACATCTTCAACTAGATCAGGGTCCTCAAGACCTATCCAACCTCACCTTGAATGTTTCTAAGGATGTAGTTTCTACCACCTCTCTGGACAACCTGTTCCAGTGTTTCACCACCCTCGTTGTAAAAAATGCATTCCTTAGATCTAGTCTAAATCTCCCCTCTTTTAATTTAAAACCATTATCCCTTGTCCTGTTGCAATGGGCCCTATTAAAAAGATTGTCCCCATCTTTCTTACAGGCCACCTTAAGTACTGAAAGGCTGCAATAAGGTCTCCCAGGAGCCTTCTCTTCTTCAGGCCAAATAATTCCATCTCTCGGCCTTTTTTTCCACAGGAGAGGTGTGTTCCAGCCCTCTAATCATTTTTGTGGCCCTTCCCTAGACTCACTCCAACAGGTCCATGTCTTTTCTGTGCTGAGGACTCCAGAGCTGGATGCAGTACTCCAGGTGGGGTCTCACCAGAGTGGAGTACAGGGGAAGATCCACCTCCCTCAACTTGCTGGCCACACTTTCTTTCATGCAACTCAGGATACAGCTGGCTTTCTGGGNATACAGCTGGTTTTCTGGTCTTCTGGTAGTGCATATTGCTGACTCATGTCCAGCTCTCTATCTACCAGCACTCTCAAGTCCTTCTCTGCAGGGCTACTCTCAGTATCACCATCCCCTCGCCTGTATTGATGCCAAGGATCACCCTGATCCAGGTGCAGTACCATGCACCTGGCCTTGTTGAACCTCATGAGGTTCATATGGGCTCACTTCTCAAACTTTTCCAGGTCCCTCTGGATGGCATCCTGTCCCTCAGGCGTGTCAATCACACTACACAGCTTGGTGTTATCTGCAAAGTTGCTGAGGGTGCACTTGATCCCACTATGTCATTGATGAAGATATTCAACAGCATTGGTCCCAGTACAGACCTCTGAGGGACACCACTTGTCACCAATCTCCATCTGGACATCAAGCCATTGACCACTGCCCTCTGGATGTGACCATACAACCAATTCCTTAATTCTAAAACTAATTCCAAAAATCCTCTGGATACCTTTCTTGCTGCTGCTTTTAACTGGGGAAACTCCGTCTCCTGGGACTAAACACTTTCTTCTGAAAAATTCAGTTCTATTGTCCCACTTCACTAAAGGCTGCTCTTGTGCATGGAGATCAAGGGCTAAAGGGAGCTGGGACCTGGGACCTGATGCAACTGGACACAGCTGGAGGCTGTTTCAAGAGAATTTGCAGAATTTGAGATTGATGTTTTTACTAACCAATCAAAAAGGAACATTTCAAATACTGGTTTTGTTAAGATTTCAGAGATACATGGAGAAGGATTTGTAAATTGTACATTTACTAGGGTACTAGATTCACCCAGGGTACGCACCAGGCACAAAGAGCACTCTGAGCTTAAGCATGTGCTCAACAAGAGTACAAACCCATGTAAAGAATGACATAAAGATCAGACATTTCTCGCTCATGTCCTTCATTACCTCTCTGAAAACAGCTATTTTCTATGAGATGCAAAAATTCAGCACAGGACTTCTTCTGGAGAAGGAGCAGGACAGTATCATAACCAACTTGAACAAAGACAGGAAGCTTGACTTGACATCCCCTCACTCTACAGATATACTCCTACTTTTAAAAGTAACTGAACAATTTTTTTTTCTTTTGAAAATACATTTTGATACTGAAGAAATGCCTTTACATATATACATATTTCTCTGTGTATGTATGCACACATATGCATGTCTGTGTGTGGGCACACATGTATATTTATACACTGCTAACCAATTTAACAATCTTGTGTCTGCTAGAGAAGGGTTTTACGGTTGGCAGTTTAGGAACTTGTGATAAAAGTGATCCCATTTAGGAAATCAAACTGTGCATTCCCCTGCTCACAAGCTGCTCTCTGCTGACAAGTTTGCACACTCCTTAGTATTTTCTTTGTATTCTAATCAAAGGTTAAAATGTTGTTAAGAAAATGTATTTAACAGTTATGAAAATTTAAGTTCAGGTTGACATAAAACACTTGATCATTAATGCAGTGTTTTATGATTAGAGACAAGGAAAATTTTATCACAAATATATGTTTGCAGCCCAAGGCTGTCAATTCTTATAACATGACTTCTGAATTCCATGCTATGTTCATTTTCAGCATATTTAAAGCTTAATAATTTAATGATTTATCCAATTTTAATTTATCCTTTAAAACCACTCTGAACAATCTGAGGTGCCACTGGAGATCATAACAGTGGTCCTGGTTAAGTCAAATAATAATTATAGCACTTTCACTTTAAAGATGAGATTATTTTTAATTATTGAGTGAAGTACTTGAGGTACCATACTTATATAATTACGCTACTCATTAAATGGTTATTGAAAGCTGAAATGTAATTTTAATGACAGCTACCTATTTTTCTTTGCACACTTCATAGATGACGGATCAGTCAGGAATTCTAGTTTGCTCAAAAAATCCTTGCAGCTGCACTAGTTCTTTCAGGTGTAAAACAATTAAGCTGTGATTTTTTTAAAGGTTTAAACATCTTTTTTTTCTCAAATGATATTTATATGATATAGAGGCAAAAGTAAAAACAAAAAAATAATGCACGGATAATTTTTCTTCTTCACAATAACACCAAAATTCTGGCCCTAAACTATATATAAATTCCAAACAATATTCTCCTCCAAACTAGTGGCAATACAAATATGGAAGAATAATTTTAGTCAAAATGTGTTCTTCATATAAAAAAACAACAAAAAAATTGCTTAACAGATTGCAGACCTTTATTGTGAATATAAAGGGGTAATCAACATACAATAAGCATTTTACTATGCATTAAAACTATATATAATGCCACGAGACTCCTTTGCTTTTTGTAACACCAAGGTTCACAACATTTTAGACATAAAATTCCTTCATACTATTTACTCCATAGATAGATATTCATCAAACTGATCTGGATAAAATTTATCGTACTATGCAGGAATCTCTGAGAATTGACACCATTGAGTTGTGGTCTCAGAAATGAGCACCTAAAGACTTATGCCCTGTATTTTAATCCTTTATATGCAATGTTTGAAATTCATCGTATCTGTCCATTGTTCCAAAGGCTGGTATCTTGTTCAAATTAAGCTTTCTTTTTTCACAATGAAAACCAAACAGAAGAGTAGATTTGTTTAATTAACAATATTAAAGCAAAGATTTCTGAGTTTGCTGTATGGGGAAAAGGCAATAAAGTTTTGAAGAGGGAAAAACTGCTTTGTTCCTTCAATCCCCTAGTTGAAATTAATTATAGCAAATGTTTATGAAAACATCTGTTCCATACAGTTATAAATTCTTAATTTTAGCATGGGCGATTCCAGGCTCCTCTATTATTTTGAAAGAGAGCAGCCTGACAATTGAAAGGTTTACAAAAGAGCAGACAACTTGTATTTCTACAGCACCAAATACGTAGTTTGGAAAGTCCTCGGGATGCCTGCAGCAAAGAAAAGGGAAATAAAATACTAAAAGACTAAGATGACTGAAGCTTTCTAATTTGAGTCTGCTGATAGAACAAAATGGCAGTAGGAGGAGAAAAAAATAAAAATGAGAGGAGAACTAATCTCAAAACATCCAGCAAATTGAGATTTTAGGACAGAAACTAGATCTTTCACAAGCAAAAGGTAGCGGAGCTGTGGATTTCTCTGTGAGGTGTTTTGATGGATTCCCGGGGAGCGAGGGAGGGAAGCTAGGGGCGTTGCTGCATCCTGTCAAGAGAGGGTGCTGCAGAGTTTAAGATGATGCAGCCGCTGCTCCCCTTCTCAAGCTCCAGAGTTGGTACCAGCAGCCTCCCTGCTACAGACAATGTTTCGGACTTTTTACATAACACCCTTGCAACTACAGTGTTAAATTCAATTTACACCAAATAAGCTTTTAAAATGATTAAATGGAGCAAGCTCGAAGCAGTGTACAGAAACTGAAAATAATGCCTTCAGCTAAAGAATTAAGTGCAGAGCACTTCTGATATTTATAAAATAATTATTAGGCTGCAAAGTTGAAGAAGATTTCACTCCAAGCAAGTTGTTTAAGTTTTCTGAAATAAATATGATGCAACTTTTTGGTGAGCAATCTTTTAAGTACAAACTTGACTCTGTATCCCTTGCTTCAAGTTCATTTAGCATTAGATTCATACTTTCAATGCATGCATTGCTTGGTACAGATTTTTGGGCAGCATTTCAGTTTCAACAACTGTGCCCTAAAATATTATATTTTGCCATAAATTAAATTAAAAAATTACACGCTATGATAATTTGCGATATATGCAGATAATTACCTGTGAGAGTTTGCCATAAGAAATACAGAAGTCTTACACAGGCTGAAATTTATTAATACTGAAGGATAAACAAACGAGATAACAAAAATACATTAAGCATTATCATTTTTTTTCCCTTCTTTCCACTTATTTAAGTTAGGAAAGGGACACAAATGTAAAATACAATACAGCACCCACACACATGCTAATTTTGTGACAGTGAAAGCTGGTCACAAAGGTAAGGATTCCTGACACTAAGATGCAATATCAAAACCTGGTTTAGCCCCACAGAAAGCTGCTGAGCAATATGATAGGCGGACAAATTGGTTTGCAGTTATGAACAAAAAGTTCTGGAGATAAGAAGAATATAGAATTGTTTGGAATTTAGATTCAATTCTGTTGTCTTTTGGATTGCTGATTTCTGATAATCAAGTGGCATCTCCTATTACCTTTTCATATAAAATCATGATTCCGTGCATGTACGTGCATATGTGAGGCAAAATCTCTGTTTGAAATAATTTTGTCTATGCATTTCAGTTTAGATCAAGACACATAAAAATAAGAGGGTTTCCATTTTAAGTGAAACTGCTTCTGAGAGTTCACAAATCTAAACACATCAACCCTGTCATTAGGTTGGTCTGTAGATTAACATATCACTTTTTCACGTGTAAAATGTATGCGTGAAAAAGTGCGGATGCGAAAAGATACACAGTAGTCTAGATGACTGATCTTGGGATTAGAATGTAGTACCAGTGTTTAAGGAATGCAGACTCTTACAGAACAATTTAAGATAAATTAAACAATATGTATATTCAAAAAGTTATTTATAATATGTATTTTCCAGATGAAGCCTCTGTGTTTACCAAAATAGGCTGAGCTATACATATAGACGGAGAATATATATATGAGCTATACACATAGAATAAGAATTTTTATTCTAATATCACTGAACTAATTAATAGGAATGCTTAAGAAGAATTCTCAGGTGATTGCAAGGTACTGAAATCTTAAATAATTTACATCCAGAGGTGTTTAATATAATCTCTTTCAAACCTGGCCTTCCAATCATCCTCACTGTGATGCTAATAGTTTAGTAGGAAACACAAAGTACTAGCTTATATAAGCAAATGTGACTTCCACTGAAATCAATAAGCAGTTAGTCCTGTAATGCTTGGACTGAATTTGTACCAGTAGCAATAACACCAGCAAAAGAAAAAATCCACAGGATAAGGTAAAATGTGATTCTTATAACTTTGTTTTCAGTTATTTTTTCTCCCAGTGGGCCTGTCTTTTGTCCATAGTAAATTATGTCCACTTCTGTTCCTATGATCACTACTACAGCCTCTATCTGTCACTTAAGCTGGCTGATCATTTACCATGTAAAACTTAAAGAAGTTCCTAGGTCCTCACCAAACGTGACTCAAAAGACTCCAGGATAAGATACAAACATGTTAATGTAGTCTGACTGAAGTGGAATCTGTATACCTAACAATATAATCCCTAACTTTAGTAAATTCTATAAAAGCATACACATTTATGAAAATAGCAAATTATCAAAACTAGCAAAACAGTAATGCAGTATAACTAGGGACAAGTAGCATAATTCAACTTTGCACAGAAAGAAAAAAAAATTGGAAGCTGCTTGGCATCATTGCTAGGAACTTAAGTCCCATAATATACAAATGCCGAATGACTTATCATTTGCATCCAAAAGTATTTAGCTAATTTTAACTTATAAACATCCTAAAAGGCCTTTGAGCTATAAATTGCAATAATCTAAAGATGGCAAGAGGCAATAAACATGAGTTAATGACTCAGCATCCTCCTGAGATAGCACTGGTCATGCAGCTTTGCTTAATCTTAGACATGCACAATCACTGTAAAAAGGTGGTCTCCAGAGACCATTTACACTGACAATAAGAAAAACATACCATCTCTTTACATGTTTGAAGGCTACTATTGTCCTTGAATTTACTTCAATTACATCCTATTTTTAACCACATTTCTATCTTATAGATAGATGCAATCCTTCTGTTTGGGATAATAAATCACATGTAAGTATATTTTGATTTTCATATTCAAAAGCAATAATGCATATTCCATGGAGTCGAGGAAAAAAAAAACGGAACCAGAAAAGATTGAGTGGAAGTTTTCTAACATTCTGTTGTTTTGCCAAGATTAAATGATAGTAGAAGACAAACGAGAAAGGATTAAGTGCTCTTTTACTGAAATAGAATTGCCCTTTCAACAAGAAGCTAGCTACTCTTCAACTAACAGCTTTATGAGGAGAAAGGCCAGCCTGGACAGGAAGCGACAAGGTAGGGATACACAGCTCTGTCTCCTAAAGTTCCAGAGGCGGTCTCATGGTAACCAGGACCAGAGCTTAAAAAGAATAGGAGCAATTCAGCCTTGTTTCTTTGCTGTTTCTTATCAAGGGAAACTACTACAGCAGGCTGATGATTTACAGCACTACTGATGTATGTCAAAGGTTTTTCCTGAACGCAGAACATTCTTGGACCTTCTTCCTTGGGTGTAAATATGTTTAGGAACACTGTGAAAATCATACACTTTTCTTTGCCCAGCATACACAAGCAAAGAAGTACAGCCTGAAATCACAGCATCCATGTGGCTACTGTGCTGACACACGTGTAACTAGCTACTTGCTTATCTGGAATGGGATAACAGACAGCATTCATGGCTAGGAGGCAACCGGCAAGAATAAAAGCAGCAGCACCATTGCTGCAAATGAGGCCACAGAAATTCAGACACACGAGAAATGAGAAGGCCGTGGAGTTACTTGGCATCCCATTGAGGGGCTGGCTCTAGCCCTGAGAGCCAGCAGCTGAACTGTGGGTTATGGCTCCAAGGAAGAGGAAGCAGATGAGAAGCTTGAAGTTAAGAAATTGTCATGGAGATGCAAGTCTGGACAATGCTTTCCTCAAATGCTGCAGTTTTAAAAGCAGCCAGTTACTAAAACCTCCAGGGCCAAGGAGAGGCACTTGAGCGCCCACAGCATCCCTGTCACCCCAGGAAGCTCAACTCCTCTGGCTCTCTCCAACTGCAGCCTCCTGCTCCTCCAACAATTCCTTTTAGTACCGCTGGAAGCAGACAGATCTGCAGGTCCGACAGGCTACTTTGGATTTACATCAAAACTGCACAATAATCTGTTAAATTAGAAATAGGATCCAGCTCATGCCTATTGAAATACATGTTTTAAATAATGTAACTACGTAACACATTTTAGTAGCTTTACAGACCAAAAAAACCCCAAAGTAGAGATAAGAAATGGTTTATTAAACTATGAACACATCGTCTCAGAAGTGCATATGATTTTTACTTCCTTTATTCATCATTCATAACAGAAAGCACATTTTGTCATTCCTTAACAAATCTATTATGCAAATGAGTTTGCAAAAGCAACTAAGTCTCTGGGTAAAGTTTAAAGTTATCTAGGTAAAACTTAAAGGAGATGTTTCATCAGTAGCAGGGTCTAGAGGTAAGACAATTCAGAAGAATGCTGTTAGAAAAAATAAACAATCTTAGGATACCTTTACCTTATGACAGCACCAGTACCTGGCAAAATTGAGCAGAAAGGTCTGAAAAAAAATCCCAACAACCTAAAAATAAACACCAGTGCCACACGAACTCAAATACTCAACCTTGCAAGGAATGCTCCTGCTGTCAATGGAGCAGCCCTTATCCTAATCAAATCAACTATATAGAGGGAACCTGCACCAGAAAGGGACGCCTGAGCTTAAAGCTGCCTAGCTGGCTTTATAAGATGAAGCCAGGAAGCCCTAGATTCCTAATTTGAGGCTATAATTATGACTGCTAATTCTCAGAATGCAACGTGTATCCAGTAGATTGATACCTCAGAACATGAAATGGACCAGTACCTCACATTTTCTATAAATTTGAAAAAGCATGCCACCAAACAGTACGAAAGAAGTACTGAGCTAGAGCTTTTAAACTGCCAAATCAAAATATGACAAAGCATAATGAAAACACTAAATTTTAATAAAAATTCTTTTAAATCAACTCTTAGTTAATTTGGAGAGCACCAACTGCTACTTTGCTGGTATAAAACCAGAATGACAGATCTAGAAAAATTTGAAGAGCAAAGGTATATATGCATTAGCAGTAAACTCCAGATGTCACAAGAGATGAAGTCCACAGCTACATCAGAAATATATCAAACTGACAAACAGAATGACAAAACACTTCTATTTACTACAGTGCAAAGTAGTTTGTTGAACAATGGTCTCACTGTTGTAGATACTGAGAAAGAAACTTCCCCCAGAACCTTTCTGTGAAGATATGTTTAGTCCATCTGGGACAAATTTCTGTTCTTCACCCTTGTATTCCTGTGAGGAGGAAGGGTAGTGTCAATATATTGTGGCACCTCAGAATGGAACTATGGATGGAAGAACAAAGCACTTGGAGATGTAAAAAATATGAGACTTCAAAAATGTAGATTAGACAAGTACGACTAGATATTTTTTGCATGCAACAATTACATTGAAGTTTTCCTAAAGGTTGCTGGTGTAGTTTACACAGTAATATGAAAAATGTTAAATAGTAGTCAAGTTTTCTAGACAGTTAACTCAGTTCTCCAAGATAGAATATGTGCAACTTCTTTTAGCCAAAAAGAAAAGAGCCTGGGTGCAAGACAAAAATGTCACCCAGCATCAGAGAGAATCAGCTTTTTTACTGGCTTTTTTGACCAAGTACCATCTAAGGAAAATGTGAAAAGGCTTTTCACATACATAATTCATATTCAAACACTAAACACCTGGAGAGCAACAGAATAGTCCCAAGGGACTACAAATTCTAAAACAGTTTTACTTTTTCTTCAGATTTCACCTTTCAAATTCAGGCCACGGCCACGATTTGCAGTGCTGTACGACAGGTATAGCACCTCTCTGTCCAACTGGAGAGGAGAAAAAGCTCTGACCAGAGCTTTGACTCTTCCATACTAAAGCTCTGCATTCTCATCAGGCTTGGCACTGTTACCTTCAACACTGCATCCAGATGTCACAGACCTCAAGTGATGTAAAACCAAAGGGTCTGCACAAAGGCCATTTAGGCATTTCCATAGGATGGTATTAGACTTCAAAGTATGGGTGCAGAATTTGCACACATACTATGGGAGTGAAATTCAAGACATTAGATGTCTTATTTGAGCACAGGCATCATCTGAAAAATGACTACATGCTGTGACTGCAGGTCATAGGGAAGAGCAAGGAAAAATACATACATCTGAACAAGTTTACCGTTTCCTCTCATTGGAATGACAGTGAATAAAGACGACGAAAATTACAGCATGTGAATACTAGTGTAATTACTGAATAGTTCCCCACATAATTATGCAAAACAGATCTATCCATAAGTTAATGTAGCCATTTTCTTTCTGAAACAGGATTTTCATGCCATCCATCAGTCACCCCAAAACACAAACCTTGGATACTTATGTACACAGAATTTACTCATTTGGTCTGTAATATAAGCAATGTACGTGAGTAGAAATAAAGGTTTAATGAAACAAAATAACGTACTCCACTAGGGAAAACACATTTTGCCCAAAGAAAAAAGTAATGTAAATAAGTGGAGACTATTTGATAAATATAGCCCCAAAGGTTATATGTTTACTGAAAGAATATAAATATTGTACGTGATGTAGATTTTTTTTTTATTTGACTAGAAACATTAATTGCTTTCTAAATACAATAATATTCATTCCTTTCAAACTGTGAGGTCTCATTTTTTGTACTGCAACACGTAACCAATTACCTAACAAAAATGTTTACATTAATCACAATGACTCTATATCTTAGTTTTTATACTACTGATTTTTTTTTTTGCTTAGAACTGAACTCCCTCAAGCATTTTTTCATGCCAACTGTTAATTTCTATCAGTGATAAAGTTGCTTTAAGCTTCTTTTAACATCTACTGGACATGACCTCATAAAATTTAATGCCATTCATTAACCCCAAGCACTTAACTTTACACAGTAATGTCAGGCATCTGACTTTTCAGTGCATGAGAAATCCAAGTGGGAATCGTTTGAGAGATACAAATTACAAATCATTTGAGTACCACAAAGAGCGGCAATGAACAATATTAAAGGGTGAATCAAGACCTGAGCAAAAATAGGGTTCTTGCGATGCCTTCTACCTAGAATTATAAAACATTTACATAAAAATGGGGAAGAAGTGGCAACATGATCATTCTGGCTTGTGAGGGGACTGAAATTCAGAGCTGAGGCTGAATGCCAGGTTTTTTAACAGTGTCTGAAGCAGATATGATGTGCAGTCATGTTTTCTCAGATATCCAGTATCCTTCAGGCATTTTAGAGGAGCACAGGTGCTAGGACCACCTTATGTTCTGCAAAGGCCAAGCACCAGCAAGACTGGGGTAAGCCAGAAGAAGCAGTTTCCTCAAAGCACGGTCCTTTTCTTCCTGCAAGAGCCTTGCTTAGGTTTAGCTTTAGAGTGTGGTTGTTCTTCTGATTTTGGTTATGTACCAAGAAAGCTTTCGGAGGGACAGCACTGTTTTTATTTTCCCTGAGATGCACAGATGGGTGATGTCTGCTTAACTCATTTAACCATATTTCCCAGTGGCTTCACACATGTTGGAGAAAATGTGGAAAATTCTAGAGGTGAATGAAAAAAATACTTTGCAACAATTTCCTGGCTTCTATTGGGCTATTCAAGGACGTTCCTTGTGGGGAGTGGAAACTGAGTGACAGCCTGTCAAGGCCCTGACTGTAAAAAGGGCACATTGTTGCAGGGGGAGGGGGAAAGTGGTTTATTTTCTATTTCTGTTGGCTCAAGAGATATCTAGGCATCCTCTGTGAAAAAGGACAGTGCTATGCAGCTAGAAACATGGTCCATCAGAGTTCCCGATAGCAATCTGCTTATTCAGCTCTGTTACACAAAATCCCCTCCCCTAGTCTGTAGTCAGGGCTTGCTTTTTTTTTGGTGTCACAGGCTGTTACATTCCGGGTTAAGCAGCTGATGCTGTTGGAGCTGGGACCAACTTAACATTTTTGTACAAATTATATAAGGTAGCTATAAATTGCTTCATGAGAACCCACGTGAGATTTGACTCTGATGTCTCTAAGTGCTACAAGTTTATTTATTTATTTTCAAGCAGCAAAAAGAGATGGCTTTCAGAACTAAGCAGTAGCTCCTGAATTTCTTGATCTTAACTGGAAAATATATTCTCTGCTACCCTATAAATCTAAAAAAATGGAAGTAGGCTTAGTCAAGCTTTATTCTCACAGAAAGGTATCTCAGCAAAAGACAGGTATTACAGAACTGAGGCTTTCACATGTGAACAACTGTGATCTCTGATACCAGCCCTATCTCCAGTTCCACAGAGTGACTGTTCTAGCTATAAACTGCACATAACTAAAATCTACAGTCAATATACACTTCATACTCTTGAAAACGTTTTTGCATCTTGCTTGCCACTGGTCTAAGATAATTTCAGCATAATTAAAGCGTGATGCAACATCAGTTAAGTGTGCATCAGTTGGAAAAGTTTTTATTGCTTCATAGCAGGGAATGGTAATAAAGCAGATGTACACCAGGCCACATGGCAATGGTAACCAATTGGTCTGTATTTGGCACAGCAAAGTATTAATGTTTTACAGACACAAAGTATGCTATATACTTCTCTAACAATACAGATGTAAATCTCTGCACAGCATAAATACTTGTGCTTATCAACATAAAGATACTGCTGTGACAGGTACTTTGAAGTTGTAGATAAGAGCTCGAGCTGCAAGATGCCAACAAAAATGAAAGTTTATAAAGAATCACTGCCAGACTCTTCAATGTAGTGGCTCTTGTGGGACTTTCTGTAATATAAATAGTAATTACCTTCAATGCAGAATGTATTTGCAAAGATAAATATACCAGTGTTTATATCAAAACTTACAACTCAGTTTTCTACTTATGAAGCAAAGTTTAAAATGGGTAAATTCTGAGTAAAACAAGCGCCAAAATAATGTTTTGTTCAACAACACCTGATATGCGGTGCCCAAATACATATACATGTGCACGCACATAAAGAACTGCTCCAATATACATATACATACACATACACTACGCTCTTAGCGTGAGGGCATCTATCCTGTAGACAATTCAATCAATTTCTCAAGTGACACCCACACGTGCCTGCACACACAAAAGCAGATGTGGCATTAAGACTTACAAAGTTATTGAAACTTTTAACAAGTAAAACGTATCTTTACTTAGCTACACCAGAATGAGGAATAAAGGGGTTTACATATGTTCCAATTCTAAATCTATCAATCAAACCCATGTTATTCCTTTGGGAGCTTATTTACATGCATATTTATCAGCCTCACATGCTAATTCCCTGCTGTTTTATGCCTGCGAGGCATGTTTATGAGTCATAATTGTTGATCTCATTTGATGTATTTCACTGAAGTAAGACATTATTCAGTTATGTGGCCTAATGTCAATGAATTACGATGACCTGATCTTCGAAATGTAACTTGCTCTTTAATTTTTATTAGAGCATAACTTATTCAGAAGAATAAATACACTAAAATGGAAGATTACATTCTTTTGTAGTCCTCTTACATCTTATTTTTGAAACACTCCTCCCTACCTCTAGGCCAAGTTTTGAAAGTGCAATTCGTAAACACCAAATGAAAAGAACTTCTGTCTGAAATTAGTACATATTTCTCAGAGCAGGAAACTTATAAGGTACACAAATCTCATTGCGGTAGCTTGAGTTGAGCTGTCAATGCCTATCTAGGTGGCAAGCCAGAAGCGGCACCAGCAGGTGGATGAATATGGTACTTGTACAATTCTACTCCTTTCACAAAGACCCATGTCAGTCTTCCAATGCCTCAAGTAATCTTTAAAGGTTTAAATTACCTTAAAAAAATCTGATTAATAACATTTCTCAGTGATCATGCCTTTTTTCCTAATGCGATTATAGCATGAAGGAATCATAAAGTATCTGCTTATTTTTATTCTCTTGCAGCAAAGACTTGGTATCATTACAGTGAGCAACCATGCTGTAGGATCCATAGTGTAAGTTGTTCCTTATGCTAGGCTAACAGAAGATTACCACTGTACATGTAATTTTCTACATGATTTTCAGATGTCACCACTTCCTATCTTAATGTTCAGTATTGGTTTAATGCAATTATCATTTTGTTATACATATAAAAAGGTAAGTATCAATTCAAAATTGATTTCAGCTTCACAAAAATCAGAAGCATATGACTTCTGTATTTGAGTTAAGAGATTGTCACAGTTAATACAATATTCAACTTAAATTCATCTTTACGTACTAGTAAAAAAATCTCAAACCACTTAGTTTCAAAAGTTTGAAAGTTGCTGATCTGAGCTACAGCTTTAGCAATGAACAGAACAATATGCAGACAAATAAAACTGTCTTTAGCCAAGTAAGGCAAATGCCAGATACCAAATGCGGGCTCATTTGTCCACAGGAATCAGTGTCTCTGAGATTGCAGAAAACCTGCAAGTATCTTACTAAATTTGTAATATGTAGAGGACTGGTAATATCATAAATATCATATTAATTCCAAGACAAAAAATCTGCAGCAGATTTTTCATGTCCAGAATTAAATCTGTGGTTTTCATTTATAGCTGCTTTTGAAAAAAAAAACAAACCAAAATATTTTTTTCTGAAAAAGTAAATATATGAGAAAGAGCCCACGGCCATTTAATACAGGCTTTGTATGCTCTTTTTCAGGAGTGCGAAGGAACATCTAATACAAGGCGTACATAGCATGTTTCCAAATCAGACGTTTACTTGAAAAAGTAGTTATTCTAATGGCACAGTTATAAGTGTGTAAATTTAGATCATGCAAATGCCACAACTAAAACTGTCATATGTTCATCATAAATATAAAATTATAAAATATATCAAATTTAATCCTGTAGAAAAAGGTAAACTTTAATTCCAGAACTTTTAAAACAGAAGTTTTCACAGGTTATAGTCACAAGAACCCCAATACAGACCTGAAGTCTTCCACAGTATAAGCTCTGATTTATATCCCGTTTTTCTTTTAGATTCAAATAAGCTAAAGACACAAACTAATCTATCAGGATATTTTAATTTTTTTTACAATAGCAACAATTAATGCTACACTTTCTCTTGCAACAAAATCTCTATCTTAGTGTGGCTGCTAATGTTATGGCCACCTAGCTGTCATAATCCAGGATGGAGCTTTGTAGACTTTTGCAAAGGAGTATTTTCTTTTGTACCTCAGTAAACAATGAACCCATATTGTGCCACAGAAGTTTGGAGGTGGCCCTGTGGCTCAATATTCTTCTCTCTTCCATTAAGATAACATCTGTTCTGGCCACCAGTCAGCAAATCAAATTTAATCAGAATTCATCTGAGTGCAAAGTAGAAATGCCCACTAATGGACAGATTTATGTTCTGTTGCTCCACCCTTTCAATATTTCAAATGAAAAGTAAGCAAAATCAACGATGGCATCTTTAAATATTGCAACTAATATATAGAAAATGTACCCCACTATAATGAAACTCAAACATTTTCACATTACTGAAAGCAAACTTCCATGAATATTACAGGAGAACTCTATTCCTTCCATTGCACTTAATACTGAAACACTATACAGTTCATTTTTCCTAAGGTTAAATCATCGATTCCATTACAAATCCAATTTCTCAGGAGAAAAGAATTATCACCACCATAAAAGCTTTATCTGGATGAAGTTTGTGCCTTTTAACTTCTAGGAAGACCAAGAATAATAATTTGTAAGAGGATATCAAAATTTTAGTGAAGAAATTCATCATACAGGACTACTGCTAATATTTTGGTTACATGATACCAGTTGTATTAAACTGAATAGGATTAGTTCAAAAATTTGAGAGCACTCTTCCTAACCACAAGTTTATGTATTATTGTTTATCACTCTAGTATCTGAGCAGAAGCATTTAACTGCCAGCTGTTTGTACAGAATTGAGATATTTAACAGAAGAAAATTAGAGCAGGTGTTTGGTTTTTTTAAGTGGCCCTTATAGTTGACTTACATTAAATCTGATTTTTAACCTTCTCACCTACTTTCCATTAAGTATCAGAGACAGGCCTTGCATTTACCTCAACAGAAGGCATGGGGTAAATATTAAGGTAAATATTAAGGCACTGATTAGTAAGGCACATCAAGTAATGTATCAAGCCAGCTAATGCCCCCAGTACCTGATAACACATTGAACCAGAAAAACAATATGTAGTGCTTACTTTAAAACAATCTCTTAAAAAATTTTAGTATTTCCCTTCTTCTTAAGGCAGGAGCTGTCAATGCTGAGATATAAAATAGTGAAATATGCACAAAAAAATTCAAATTTGGTATCTATTTCATTAAGCTGGAGTAGCATTCCTTAAAGTTGTGGACAAACCATGTTTTAATAGTAACACCCACATGTATCTCTACTGAGCCACAGCTCCAGGAAGTTTACAGAATAGTTTAACATATTCAAAACATTTTAACTTTGATCACCCATAATACTGAAAAGGTGACAATGATCTAAGTCTTCTAAAATATTTTTCTTTATTACCATTATCAAAAATACTTTTAATTGAAATTTCTAAGCTGAGAAGTGCTTATTTATTTTGAGCTTGTATATAAAACATGAAAAGGTTGAGTGTGTGCTATGACATGTAGCAAAGTTACTCTTTTTTTAGTGAATTTGCTACTTGCCTCACAAAAATTGGCTTAAGGCAAGAGCTGAAGGACAGTGTTGTCACCGTGGCGGTGTTCCGGACCTAGAACAACCTGCATCCGCTTCCTGGCCCTGCTACAGACTTTTTTATGAACTAGGCATATCATTTCAGCCTGCTTCAAATTTGTTTGTATGAGAACGCAGAGTCTTGTTATTCTTGCTATGGCAGTTATGAGAATTAATTTTGGTGCTTATTTGGTATATGATGCCTTCTAACAGGATGAGATAAGCACACAGATGCAAAATAAACATTCCAAGTCCCACTACCATTTTTTAACAGATCAAGCTATGGACCGAACTGCAGCACAAACTTGTGTGATTGTCAAAAATAGTGAAAACAAATAGAATTTGCTATGTCCTTTTGTGTCATTTATACTGCAGTTGAAATGTTATGGTCACATTGTTACTTAGGCAGTGATGTCACATCTGATGTGACAAAAAAACTGAACAGGGGTTCTTATGAATACCTAAAAGATATTCTAGATCAGACAGAAGTGTTCAATCTTGTCATAGAACACGTGTGTTCACGTACATTCATATAAATCTTTATATTTAAAAATATTTAGAAACAAACCCCAGCAATAGTTCACTTATATAAAACTAGATTTAAACACAGGTTCATGTACATGCATTTGAAACATGATGTTCTTCATCCAGTACTGTTTAGGCTTGGGTTGGTTTGCTATTTTGTTGGAAAAAGAAAGCTATACAAAAGCAGAAAGGCAATGCACATTTCTCCCACTGCCCCCATTTTAGCACTCAATTTTCTTTGGAGATAAAGGTGTTCTCTCATTATCTTGTATATTTAGCATTTTCTCAATTACTGTGTATTTTACAAGTAAAATGAAGACCAGGACTTTTTAAAGTTGGTTATACGCACCCTGCCTCTGTGTAGCCAAATCTCGACACTGAATGCTTGAAACTGAAACACTCACAAAATTGAGGAACTCCAAGTAACCTTGTGTTAAATTACCACTTCCCTTAGACAATAAGGGCCCTCAGGCTTGTTACCTTTACAGTCAATTGGAATCTAGTCATTAATTTCAACAGGATCAGGTCCCAGACTTTTTCAACATCAAAGAAACATCTTTCACAGTCATTTTGCTATAAATAATTAAAGCTGATTAGTAATAATAAGGTACCTTAACCAAAAAGTAAACAGTGGAGACATTTATTATCAAAGTAAGAAAAGAAAATTAAAATAACCTGCAACACTTTTGTATGTGCAATTCATCAGGAAACGTAAAAGAACAAAAACAAATGTTGGCTCATTCCAGAGGTTCTTTGTCATCATTAATATATTCAGGTTTTCACAGCTGAATTGCTGTACTTTGAAAAGATTTTTATGAAAGGAAACTCAAATTCAACATTTAAACAAAGCTGTCAGGTTACCAAGATTCATATTCGCTTGTATGTCCAGAAAATGTTTTCTCCTTTTTTAAAAAACCCTCTAGGTTAGAAGTATTATTATTGCTTTGCTCTCAATTTGTAAACAACAGAAAATAAGCTTTTGTTAGACAGCACATATTTATTTATTTATTTGCTATTGCGAGGCTGAAACCAGCAGCTAGAAATATCTGTTCCAAAGCAGAGGTGAAATTACCTGGTATGGATATTTTACTTCATTACTAGTTCTGTTCCTCAAATTGATACAAATGGCCTCCTTCTGTTTCTGTCTGTCTGCTTGCCTGATCAGTGGAGCTAATTGTCAGAGCTGGGAAGATCTCCTATACCTAAACTGAAGACAAGCAGTTTGTAACCTGCTTAATTTGCCTTATGTCCTGGATGGCCCTCAGTATGTTGTTCATTAAAGTATCAGCTGTTTCAGTTGTAGCAGTGGCAACCTAAGCATAGGCCTATTTTTCTTTGTTAAAAGGCCATAAATAATACACATCTTACCAGATAATTTCTTACCACTTAACATAACTATGATGGTAGTTTATTTCTCTCCCCTTTCGCACCCTTTAGTTTTACACATCCAAAGAGGACAAGGTACCCAAGGAGGCTAAAGAGTAAGGCTTATTAAGCAATCAGAATCCTAAAATTGAAGTTTTGCTGTGTCACTTGGCGCTTAAGTGAAAGTAGGTTGAACCCTTCCCTTTTAAAAAGAAGGAATTCCAGATTTTTATACATGTCCACATATATGAAAGAGAGGAAAGATCCCATCTGTGCTGACATGTTTCTGCCATATAGAGCAATCATTTTCTAATACTATCAAATCTGTGGCAGTTAAACTCTTCCAAAATGTTTTCCCATACATTTAATCTCAGACACAGAGGTCTGTAACATCAGCTAGCTACACACAATTCACAATTGTAAATTACAGCCTTCTGTACATCAGCACAGAAGTGAACTCAAATACTTAATTATTATCCTGTACCAACCATGCTGGCCTCAGCTAGATTTCTGTTCTACTAGTCTTTTATTATACATACACAAGTACAATCCAACTTGTACAGTTCAATTTTTTTAAATTAAGAGAATCTGCCTTTTCCATATTGTGGTGGGTTTACCTTGNATGGGGAAAATCAGCTCAGACAGACCCACTACACATATATAGGTGATATAGCCATTTAACATAATTTGATTATTGTCTGGAAACACTTAATATCTGAGGTGTTTACAGGTAGTAACCTTTGTATTTTATTTTTGTTTCAAGTCTAAGTAAAATGTTCAAAGAATGATTCCATTCTCATCACTAATTTCTGTATAGCTTCTAATAATAAGCTAGTTTTAACTTAATTACTTCTACAGAATCACATTTAAAAATATTCTGGTTTGATTTTGTTGTTCAGTACGTTAGTATAGTTGAAGTAGAAATTTCTGAGTGGTATTTTAAGCTTCTCTAAGCATGCAAAATTCAGTTTAGATTTTCTTCTTTTTCATTTAACATGTACCATTTTGTTTCATACCACACATATTATACTACAGGTATACTAAAAAGGGAGATGAGAGGCAACTAGTTGAGCTTTAACTTGCATTTGGGAAAAGCTAGGAAAATAAAAAGAAACACTGAAATCAGCTTTTCTCAAAGTAGGGTCACAAGGAGTTTTCAGAAGAATGACGTGAGGCTGACAAGTGATTTATGCCAGTATTCAGGCTAGGCTGTTATCTGGAAAGAACTGGAAACTCCCAAGGGAGATGACTGAACTGAGGTAGCGTGCCAATGTCATCAGTGAGAACGGTCTTATTTTCATAGACCTATTTAGAGTAGAACTTTCAAAATGAGCATTTTAGATTTCTTTTAGATCAACAGACATTGGTATCTAAGAGCTCCTCTCTAATATCTGTCTTATCAATCACAGAAGGCAATTTCTCTGCATGATGTTTGTGTGGTTACCTATGCCACAGTATAACCTCCAAACTGGAACTAATTTAATGTGCAACTCATCTGAAGATACACACAAAAAAAATGGAGCTACCAATTCTAGAGAGGAAAATCCAACTCTGGAAGCCGGTACTGGCCAGAAGCCACAAGACTGTTCAGCTACTCACATTCACTCCCATGGCTGAAGTAATTTAAAATACTCCGGCAGCTACTAAATATGGATTTGCAGCAAGGCAATGAAACTAAAGGGCCCACAACTGGCAAATTTCTAAGGGCACGTCAACACATAGAGTTTTTAAAGGAAAAAAATGTACTGTGTGATGGCTATTTTCAACTAACTTTCTATTTAATATATGTATTTTTAAACATGCACAACTTCTTCATTAACTGATTCCTTAATAACAATGTTTTCCGAATACAGTAAAGAGAAAACAAAATGAAGTAGGTTGGAGGGAAGGACCAACTGACAGGCTGAGTTATCTCAAGACATACTGTGTTGCTCCAATAGCCTTTGTCATTACAATCCTGTTGTTGCTCAATTAAAAGCCACCTAAACAGTAGTTATTATTAATAAATGAATATTAAAATGCTTGTTATGTTAGCATATGGTATTTGAAGATGTAGAAACCATTCTTGCTTTTATTCATCTAATACAAACCAAACCAGACTGAAGACAGCTCCTTCTCTTCTAGCATACCTGTGCCAATCCCAGGAGAAGCACAAGGGTTTGAAGGAGTACCACTAATAACTGTGTTGGTGGAGCACACTGAATCTTTCTGCCTGAAGGGTAAAACTTGCCAATGAAGGACACTGGGCATTCTCAGGGCCTGTTGCAAACCACAGCATGAAATCCCAAAGGCACTAACAATCACAGACCTCATCATCTTCTGTTCCAATATAATGCAAAGAGGTTCTCTGTTCCACTCTTTTCTTTTTAATGCAAACACAAAGTAGCATGCATATTTAAAAGGACTCTTAAAAACACAATGCTATACTTCATGTACGTCCCTCCCTGGGGAGAAGATGAAACAACACACATTACATGACACACATGACATCATACAGTTCACTACTGAAAAATATTTGATAAGAAAGTAGTAAGGGTTCAAGAACTCACTATATTTGCATTCTCAATTGCTTTTACCTAGGAATGTACTTCTCACACAAAGAAGTCTAGACCTCTGTGGTTGGTTGTTTAAATGTAATGACAGAAATGATCTCTAAAACCAGACAGATAATACCATACCAGCCATACAGGACAATCCAATTGTCTCCCTGGATAAAGGTTTGTTGTAAGGGCAAAAATCCCCAACTTTATCACTGAATAGCCACTGACTCATTAGGAGACAATAACAATCTTCTGATAGGATTAGCCCTGGAATGAATGTGAAAGGATGTACCCAAGACCAAAACAGAATTACACTTAAGATTTGGGGAATTCATTGATAGCACATGGGTCCTCCTAGGTTCAGAAAAGATGGCATTTACTTTATTATTTCTATATTTCTACATGTTTTCTGTATAACACTGATACAAAACAGGTATCTTGAACTATAGTTCAACTTGGTAATACTTTCTGGTGATCAGGGTTATGAGGTTAACATCAGAACAGCAAAATTCTCCAAAGACAAGCAATGGAAACACAGAAAATGGTCAAAATGCAAATATGATACCATCTCTCATATTTTTTCACAGCAGCCTTGAGAATGAGAAGGGATGCAATGGTAAATATTAGGTGGGTAACTGATCTATCTCAACTGGATTAATTTCAGTCACATACTTCAGCAGTTATCTTTGTCCTTCCAGCTACATCAGCCCTCTCTGTCCTCATCATCAGCTGTAGCCTTTAGACATGAAATATATCCCCTCAAACTCCAAACTCAGAACACTCAGACCCATTAAAGGTTTCCCCTTTTCTTCTATTAAGAACAAAGAACGCATTACATTTTTCTATGTGAAGTATGCTATTAAGTAATAGCTTGTACACTAATTAAAGCAAATGTAATTGTGAGAACACACTGACATTGTTAAAGTAAATTACCCAATTCGTTAATAGTTTCATTTCAAGTGACCTTAATTGTATTAATTGTGATATTGAGCAAATTAAATTGAAGAGTATTAAATGCATTGTTCCGGTCTGTCCTTAGAGGATCAACTTTCTCATTACATCAATGAAATGGGAATACTACCTAATATGCTCTTCAAAACTTGTGTCAGAATGTGGTGAACACTGTAACTTAGAGTAAAAATTTACAGCAGCTCAGAAACAGTTAACCTGGTTATCGCATTTCAATGTAATGCAAACCTCAAGCATTTGGAAATGAACAAAATAGTTTGTCGGATATAATAAACGGGAGGAGCTAGAAGAACAAAGTTTCTGAAATTTCTCTTCATGTATTCAGAGTTTATAAAGTCTCTGCTGGAGACAAAAAAAGGATAAGATTCATCAGTTTCTCTGATAAAATTCCGTACTTCAGAAGAAATAATTTTAAAATAGTTAGAATAAAATGAACAATAATATGAATATTCTTAGAACAGAAGATGTAGCAAGATACCATCAACTTACTATAGTCAAAAATAAATGTAACAATGCACAGATACATATGTGCATGTAAATTAAAATACCAAAAGATATAATCCAAAATTAAAATTCCTTAAAAGAACTAAAATGTTCCATTTGAACTATCAGATTGTAAAATAAGAATCCCTGCCACAAATTTCTTACCAACTATTACAAATGCTATTTAAAGATCATATGAGTGTATACATGCAATGTACATTTTTCTATCTTGGAAAAAAAAAAAAAAAAAGTCAGACATAAGGATAATAACATAGGCGAAATCAACCATCAGAAAAAGACTGAAATACTATCTTAGGGATTTTTTTTCTATTTTAAGGAGATAGAAAAAAAATTGACTGTCAATTAGTTAAAAGTCTATCCTGAATTTTTTAAACTTGCAAACGAGCACACTCTCATGACTCACCATAAGTCAAGAGTCAAAGTGTCTCAGTTACACAAAAACTAGAGTGCTACGAATGCCCAGATCTTTCTCCAATTGACACTTATCTCATCTGTAATGCTCTACTTTTATTCATTCAGCTAGGTAATTGTCTCCTGCCCAGAATTTTCAACACTATTCCTTGCAGTGTTCCTTGTGAGCCATGTCTTATTCTTCTCAGGCCAGTTCTCCAAATCTCAAGAATGCTTTGAACTGTAAGTCTACCCTCCATTGTGCCAACAGCCCTGTCCCAAATAAACCATGCTTTCTCTTTATACCTTCATTGAGATTTTAATAAAAGCACTGAGTACCACTAGACTGAGTGCCAAAATCCTATCCTTACAAGTTGACAGCAAATGAATAAAAAAGCAGTCCATGCATGCAGTTTTCCAATCAGCTATACTTAACAGCAATCCATGTATTTCTGAGATTTCCTTCATTTATGAAAATGTCTTGTGAGAGAATTTCAAACCTCCAGCTGGACATGACATCTCCTGGTTCTCCATCAAGTTTTAGTATCAGTTGTACATACTAAAAATACAATACTTCATGCAGATTAACAAATCTTACTAGCTCTATGATTAACTATTTATTTTCCACATCCTTATCAGTTATATGCTTTATTTTTAGCACCTCATCTCACTGGAGACTTCTATCACTTTGCCTCCAAGGTAATACTTCAAGCTTTCAGCACAGCTTCAACAAACAGTTCAGATGTCCTGATATTTCACAATACTGCATAGAGCATCTCCAACTGATGGACCACCTCTGCTCCCTATTTCTATGAGATACATGACACAGAAGACTTTAAGACACGTATTTTCACCAAGCTAATTCCATATCATGCCTGAAACTGAGGCTGAGTTGAAAAACCTTGTCTTGAACTACTTTTCTGAAGACAATAATGGACAAACTGCAGGGACAGGAACAACCGTATACTTTGATTCCCAAAGACCTAACACCATCTAAGCATATACTTTATTTAAAATGAAATATTAAAACTTCAAAGACTTATTTTTGATATATGTTTCAAATTAAAATGCAGTATGTGTTTCACAGTAAAAAAAAAAAAAACAAAACCAAACGAAGATGAAATGGATGCTTTATATAAAATATTTACATAGAACATAAAAAATGTACCATAGTTGGTAACCTTCATGACTTGGGGAACCATGTATTTACATATCTTTATCTTCACATGTGCGTATGTGTGTGTTGTGTATATATTTTTAACAGTTGACAGCTGTTTTAGAGCATACAGAGATGCCAAGCTGAATGAGGGTCTTGATTACTTCAAGATTAGCTATCTAAAGTTTCTATTCATTTTAAGTGTTGTTAGTGCGAAGAGTCATTAGTCACTTCCTTGTCTCATAGAACATCAGCATACATTTACATTGTTAATGAACATTTGGGGTAAATGAATTAATGGCACTTTTAAACATCAATTCAATACTAATAACTTTGTATGTCATAGAAATGTTAAGGTTAGGATAAAAATGAGAAACCTTTTCAGTCAAGGTAACTAATTGCTTCTGGGCACAATGAAGGGTAAAACTGATTTACAGTGGTTTTTTAACAGGATAAAAATCTTGAGTTTTCTTGAAACAGAGGTGAGAGAATTACCAGTATTTTTTTTAAAGGGAAAAAAAAAAAGAAGAAAATGCTTCCTTTTCTTGATTTGGGTAGACTAGAAGTAAGCTAAATTTCCTCTGGAAAATGGTTATTATTTTAGGTTATTGTAAAAGATTATTTTCAAGTCTCTAAAAATATGTACAAAAATACATTTAGTTTATCGAACTAAAATGGCTCCATATCGTCAAGATGTCAAATATAATAGAGGAGGAACACTGACCTAGAAAAGCTATTTCATGTAATCATCAGGTTTTAAACTACTTCTCCCTAGATGTTCATTCTCATTTTCTAACATTGAAAAAGCTTTACAAACCGATAAAAAAAAAATTAAAAAAAAAAAAAAAACTGGCTCAAAGGGACAATGAAGTTTTACCAATATATTTTAAAGCAAAACATCAGCGTCTTATAAACTGAAGTAATAAACATGGCTAAGCAAAGTTTGACATAGATTTTTTTTAATAAGCACTGATAAACAGAAGATTTATAAACAGATACACCCACATAGAGTAGTTGATCTGTGTGAGTGACTTAAGAAATGTGACCAAGTTGTTTCAACTCTGTAATTTAAAATAAATTTTTTATTTTGCCCTCCTGGTACATATGTTCAATGACTGGAAAATTACAGGTAGTTAAGGTGCCACTGTGTATAACTGAGTACTTGAGGAATGTTTTCATGACAAGGACGAGCTTTCTTGTTAAGCTTATCACTTTCTTCGAACCAACTATACTGTCACTACTAGCAAATAGGTAGAAAAGACAAGCAACACAGACATGCATTGCATTATGCAAGCAGTTTCTTCTCACTGTTCATTAGAGTCTTCCAAATACTGAATTTAATTAATTTACTTTAGGTTACATAGTAATTTCTACCTTTAGAGCTGGCTCATTCTATCTCAACTTCCAGGTTGGATTTTTTTTTCAAGTAAGAATATAGGTGCTGAGTCAAACAAAAAAACCAATGAAAAACCAGTCTTTTCATTTGCATAATCTCATCCAAAATAACATACTGAACTTTACTGCACAATTTTAGAAAAAGAAAACCAGAAAAAAGTCTGTAAACCCAAAGCAGTATAAGAGCCCATGCTCAAGAAAGTAACATAAAGCTAAGCTGTATTTCAATATTCTTATGCCAAAGTCAGTGCTTGGTTTATGATTTAAAAAGGATGACAGTGCATTAAAAATTTGGCTAATGTTTCTGTCTGTAATTGAAAGTTGACTTTTCCTGGTTTTCATTAGTGTCAGAGTGTTCTACACACACTCTGTGAAAGGCTCTTTAAGTTGCCCTGTTCAACTTCATTGAGAGAATTACGCAAATTATGACAGGTACAGTTATCATGACACACTTATACAAGGTTTCTAGCTATAAAGTCTAAAAAGTACAGAAATACAAAACTCACCTTCCCCTGGCTTGTTCAAATAACTCTGCAAGGGATCAATACCTATTTCTTGTTCCTCTGTTTGCAAAGGGTGACTGGTTTCAGACACAGAATGATACATATTGGCAATAGTAAATTCCAACTGAAGGGTATTTATCTGGAGGAAAAAAAAAAAGAGAAACAAACACTTCAATGTTTCTTTAGCTATTCTGCAATCACACAGGTCAAGAGCAAAAATGCTTAAAACTTTTCCTTATTTTTCAGGCATAACATCACTATTAGATGTCTAATAGCAGAACAATGGTGTTTCCATTCAAATGTTTTATTATTTGGAGTCCAAAAGAATCGTTATAGTACCTCCAGCTATCATACTGCAAGTAAAAGTCCAAGTGTGGTTTTGACAGATTGTAAAGTTAGGCAAGAGCCTCTTTTCTTCCTTTTTCTAGCTTCCCCAATTCATCTTTTAATCCGATTCCAGAAAAACTGATGCTAGTTCTTGGGGATGATGAAGGTTATAGAGCAAAGCTGAGGCAAAACCCATCATTATTACTATTCTGGACTCAGGATCTCTTATTCTAGAAAAACTTCCCTTTAACCACTACTTTGTCAGAAATCATAGGTCAAGTATAAGATAAGAGAGAGAGAGGGATACAAACACATGCAAAAAGAGTAAGACAGTACTGATCAGTATGATGGCTGAATTCAGTTTTATCAAGATTTATATTAGCTTTCTAGAAATGGTGTTAAAGAAGCATTTGAAGAAACATTATCAGCTAGATAGCAAATATTTACAAAGTTCTTACAAAAAATGAAGGGCAAAGGGGGAGAAAGCATAAAACTGAAACCTCAGGAAGTAGGTGACGTGGGTTCATCATCACAGGCTGCTGAATGACATTCACATCACTATCACATAAGCAAATAAGAACTATACTAGAAGTTCATGTGAGGAGCATTGGAAGATAATATTTGTTGCAATGAATAAGAGGATGCCAATAAAAAGGTGAAAAGCAGGTGGTGTTATGGTCAGGGCAGTAAGAGGGAAAATGACCTTTCCAGTGCATTAAAAGTGCAAGAGTGCATCTGTCAAGACTGCACTTTGGTCACTGAACAGCAATTTATTAAGAGCTTCAAAGAGATGTAGCTAACTTACAACACAAAAGAACTACTACAGCCAAACAGGTTAGATTTGCCCAAGCAGACTAAGTAGCTACCTATCACCGCTATCTGAGTTTTAAATATCACCTATTGTAATTGCTTAGTTTACACATACCTTAGTTTTAACTCCAAGAAAATATTTAAAAAGAAATATACAAAGACAAACACAAGGAGAAATAGAACAGAATGCAGCTACACTTTCAAGACTGGTATTTTATTAATTCAGAAATTACCAATTACGCTTTTCCTTTGGTTCTTCCATGGCATGGCATTGACCAGATATGATTCATACCTTCAGTTTACTGGCAATAAGTGAAAGGGGACTGGGATTCCTAAGACCTTTCTAGTTTTATATACTACCCATTGACTTCATTTTCCTACTAAGTTATGTGAAAAAGCACCCAACAAAGTAAGTAATAAACAAAGCTAGTTGGGCCACTGTTCCCTCACACCAAGGCATCCAGACCGCTTCCGAAAGCATGCCCTCTCAGCCATACTCCCTGGGGCTTTTGTCCTTTATTTGTCCTGGTCCCTGTGTTAGTGTGGTGCTGAAATGATCACACCATCATCTCTCACTGCTTTTTAGCTAGAAGAGAACATCTGAAACTATTGGGAATAAGTAGCCAGAAACTGAGAGAAAGTAGAACTACCCAGTTTTGCAGTGGTACACCTTTATGTCAAATTATTACAATCTTATAATCATATGATAAAATACACCATTAAAACAGAATTGCCTTGAACAATTCTTTGTACTAGCTCAACAAAATGTATTATGAAATCAAGTACACATCATGTGTTTTCTATGTAATTTATAAACCATAATAATGAAAAATGCATGAATGGTAACATGGAGAAAAACACTTATAAACTTGCTAGTCACTTAAATAACATTTCAATGTTTACCTGCAGTCTTTTGGCAACATAATTGTAGTGGGTCTGGCTGAGCTGATTTTCCCCATACAGCCCTCATGCTGCAATACTGGGAGCCTGAGGGTGTTGATAACACACCCATGTTATGACTGGCAGTGCTCACACAGCACCAAAGGTACGGGGGGACAAGATCTGTGAGGGGATACAACCCGGACAGCCGACCTGAGCTGACCAATAGGATATTCCAAACCATGTGACGTCAGCTCAACTATAAAGGGAGGGGGCGGAAGGACGACGGGGGGCATTCGGGGAGAAGACGCTTGTCCTTCGAGCAACCGCTCCGCGTTCTGGAGCCCTGCTTCCCGGGACAGGCCCGACACCACCTGCGGATGGGCAGTAGAGAGTAACGGCTTTGCTTGCTTTTGCTTCGTGTGCGCGGCCTTGTTTTCTCTGCTGTTTATTAAAACTGCTTTTTATCATAACCCACGGGTTTTTCTTTTCCATCTTATTCTCTGCCCACTTGCCTTGCTGACGGAGGTTGGGGGAGGAGTGATAGAGGGACTAGGGGTGGGCACCTGGCACCCAGCCAAGGTAAACCCACCACAATAATATAAAGAATTTTTTATAAATACCTGATATCTTAAATAAATAAATAAAAAACTTGAAAGAGTTTACTTTAAAAAGGAAAACAAACACAAAAACCAGCTTTGCAGAAAGATGTTTATCATTTTCTTTCGCTGGATTTTCAGTGGCTGCTCTTGTTCCCTTCGCTGTATCACTGTAATTACCTTTCTACTGATCTGTTGACTTAATTTTCACAAAAATTACAAGCTTATTTCGAACTGTGGTACCAGAGTTTAACGTTTTATTTTTACGGTCCTTTAGACATTGCCACACGATCTAAGACACAACCCCAAGTGCCTTTCAAACTGAGAATCAGGCACAAAAAGACCTTACCAGCCGTTGTAGTCTTAGCAGTCACCCATTAAGACACAACATACTTCAGACTTAGTGTCTTACATCCAAAAAACGGTATGAAATTAGCTCTAGTAAATTTGTTCTTCTATATTCTTCTGTTCTGTATTCACCTTCTCCTTTTTTAAATACTCCCCAAATGCCATGCTTTTATAACATCTAAAAGCCATAATTTACTTTACAGGCGGTTAGAGTAGTTTCAAACAGCTGAATAGATTTACTTCTGATACTTGTGCAGTGATTTAATCAGTTACTTGTATTTGTTTACAGATACATTTGATTAGTGATAAAAAAAAATCACTATTAGTCTTGTCACTCCTTAGTCCAAGCAATTTTCTTTACAGTTTTATACTTAAGTTCTTTTCAGCTCTTCTAGCAAAAAGAACTATTAAACAATTATGATTACACTTGGGATCTTACTCTAAGATAGATTAATTCTTTACAGGTTTGTGGTTGATTTGTAATGGCCTCTAACATTGTTCATATTAAATAAGATGCAATTTAAAAACATTCTCAATATGAAACAATAAAAATGTTATAAAAATCTGAAATGCAATTATTAGATTACAAGACACAATGCTGGCTATCTACTTAAACCCTAACATCTCAGTCAAAGCTAAAATTGACTCTTTTATCTATTCCTACATTTTTAATTCTCCACCAAAGATGAATGGGTAAAACATCCTGAAGACCAGGCACCCTTCCCAGCACTGGGAGTTCAACTATTCTTTAATATACATGAAAAAATAATTAAGGCTCATATGAAACATTCATCTAGTTAGGTGAATGAAACAGAGGCAGTAATCCAGCCATGAGTTCAAGGAAAAGACAGGCATATGAACTCCTTTTCTGGCTACTTTCCTTTAAGCACATGAGTCCCCACATTACACCAAGGTCTGCTCCTCACCAATCAAAACACATGGAGTGAATCCAGTCTGCTTTCCAGTGAAGGCTGCTTGTCAGTACTTCTGTGACCTATCAGCCAAGTTTCTCAGTGGAGACCAAAAATCCCTTGAAAGATAGGCTTATGGACACCAACATAGAACTCCACTGAAGGGACTATACAGAGATACTTGTAGCACATGATCTTCTCTTCCCATGACCTCTTCCATATTCCATAGGTGATAAAATACCAACCTGCTTCCATTAGGAAAAACTTAACGGATATTTGTTAACATTCACCTTACTAACAAGCTCTTTATAGACATCAGGGATCAACTACTTGTTGTATTAGATAGTTTGATTTAACATACCTATTCTCAGGCACTGGAACTGGGAACTTTTCTTGTTCCCAGTGAGTACTTAGTTTTCAAGTCTGCTGCTTATTTTTTAGACATGAAGTTTGTGCACCTGAGAGTTTACAATTTTTTGTCTTCTGTATTAGCTGCTCTAACACATTATATTATTTCTACCACCTCTTGCTATAAATTAGTCTTAGTCATGCCTTCATTAGCATTGCCATTCTTCCTGTATACAAACCTGTGAGTTTGGAATGCTTACAAAAAATAACATTTCAAACAAACCCCACTTTTTCACCAAACTATCAGTAGCAATAGCCTCAACCCAGCTATACTTCAGTTCTATTACTATGCATAAGTCATACATATCTATTTAAAAATACAAGAAAAAGATAAGAGTCTAAGTTATCATTAACTATCATTAGCAGAACTGCCAATGAAGCACCAGTCACGTTTGGGGCAGAGTTGGGCAAACCACAGCAAAAACATGTATTACACAAGTGTAAAAGTATACTGCTATAACCAGAACTGTAAAAAACAGCAGTCATTTGTAGTAAGATTATAATAAATGTTCATATAATTAACTGATTTTAATGAATGTTCAGTTAGAAGATGAAAAGTTCAAAATAAAAACAAACTTTATAGAGTTGTTTTAGCAGTGAGACTATTCACTATGACAAGAGAAAGTGACAAGACTACCCTAATCTCAAAAATTTCGATAAATTTAAAAATCGGTATTTCATAAATAAAACATAGCACAATTGAACATGAATACTGTACTTTATTTCAAGTCGCAAGACATTAATTTATTTTTTCACTTGCAACAGGTACTGAATACAAATGTTCAGTATTCAAAGAAGCAGTTAATGGATAACAAGCAGTTTCAAAAATAGTTACTAAATTCTTTGGACTAAAAAACTAAAAACACCTCATCTAAAATGTTTCCCTTCATCATCAGTATTTTTTTAGACTTATAAAAATGATTTATTCAAACTACAAAACACATCAAAACATACAAAAATTAATGTTTAAGATGTGAAGAGTATTCATACTGTTTGGGCAAAATTATAATCAGTCTCAGAAAGTAGTGTTTTCACAACATCCATTTTCCCTCTCTTCCCATCCCACAGTGATGAAATGAAAGCAGAGGAACTGCAGGCTTGAGGAGGTACTTAGGACCAGCGCAGAAGAACTGCACAAATTGCACCACTTGCCCCACTCTTGCTCTCTGACATCCTCTTACCCCCAAATAATCAAGCAAAAAAGCAAAACATTTTATGCTTGAAGAAAGGAAAAAGAAAACCTACTAACTTTGAGGATGAAGCTGAACAACACTGTTTAATCTTGGATATGCTAAAAATAAAGATCACTTTATAGCAGTACCACCAAAGCTATCGGAATACGACATTTCTGAAAACTACTGAAGCGTGCCAAAGTGTTTGAATAATACTTTGCATTCATTCTATTAGACTGTATCAACCACCTTACCCAAATTATCTTTGGGCCTTTATTTCATGCCATATAGCAAAGTTTACCATTTTAATTACTTAAATTGATGACAAGTAGAGGAAATACTTGTTTAGCTAAGTGATAAATTAGCTGCCCTGTGAAGTCAAATTGATTAAAATGACCTGACTAAAAGCAAATGTCTGATGTGGTAATGGTCTTATGCATGTTTTGTTAAGTTTGACAGCATTATGTTATGAGGGTTCACAACTCTGCCCCTCATTTGCAGTTTATGAAGTAATCAAGCATGTCAGCATACAGAAGTGAGGATTCTCCGGAATGTGAAAACATTTTAAAGTAGATAAAGAAATAAGTATTAGGAGAATAAAGATGCACTGTGTTTATTTAAAGCAATTAAGTACTTGCAAGTAATCTAGAAACAGTTCCAGAGCTTGGGTTTCCTTTCACTGGCCAAATCTCCTGTGCCTTAAATTATTCCTCCTACACTAGGAAAAAAAAAAAAGAGGCATGTTTTCTCTGAATAGAGGGCTGAGCAGGAGAGAGTCCTTGAGCATGAACTTTGGAAAATAAGGATCATCTAGCACGTTTCAAGCTGGATACTTTTTACTAAGACACTCATTAATAGGCATTTTTGAAAATTTTATTCCAACCTGTAATACTCACTGCTTTATTCTTTGCTCTGGGAGTGATTTTTACTCAAGCCGCATGGAACACCTATCTCCTAGCACTGAGCTCTTCTGCTGTCAATCACCTGAGCTCTTTACTACCACTGCCTCCATTTAAATACAGAAGATACTAGTTCAAGTGACCACAAAAAAATAGCCCAACAAATCCACACCAAACCCAAACACCCCACTTCTAGTTTAAAACTAGCTAAGCTTTCTACTCAGCCACTTCCACAGGCTGCCACCATCCACTGAAGAAACACGCCTTAGGAGGAACACTTACCAACACAGAAGAAAAGTGCACAATTTGACAAACTTTGGATAGCATAAAGCAAGTCTGTTTTCTTTTCTAAAACGTATCAGATTATGCATCATTAAAATAGAATGATGCAAACATAAAAATGGACTGACATGGTAGAGCAGATTAACATTAACATCAGCTGGGATCCAGAACAAAAACAAGATCATGCCACTGATGGACAGGTTAACAGCCAGTGAGTCTGATGATCACAAAATGCAATTAATTTTGTCCCATTTAATAACATTTCCTGCATTTTAACTTCTGCCCGTCTGATCTTTAATACAAAAGCAGAGTTACATTGGACTTTAAATAAGTTAATTAAGTATTAAAATCAATCATGTGAAAGCCTTAATATTTAATATTGTTAGATTGTATATCAAAGTGGTTTTATTATTTATTTACTCCAAACCTTTCCAGAATACTTCATGTGGCAACAGGGGGTCGGAATCTCACAAGATAAATGCATTTACAATGCCAAATAAATTATATATAAAAGCATTTGTCTTAATACATGTCATTCAATATTAAATATCACCCATTGGTACCACCCTGAAACCCTAATCCATTTTTACCAACCACACATTTGTATTATTCAAATGTTGTCTATTTAAATAGTTTTCTCAAGAGTCACAGTAAAGGAATACATACCTAGGAACAATTATCATAGGAGTTTTAAAGCACTGTCTACAAATTTAACCCTACAACTTTCATGTCTTACCAGTACTTAAACATGCAAAATATAAAGTCAGTAGTGAATTAAAATGTCAGGGATAAGAAACAACACAAATAGCCTGGGACTATGACAACACATTCTCTTGGTAATTCACATGATAGTTAAAAAAAATTTTTTATGCTAGAAATTAAAAAATTAAAAAACAACCAACCATAAAACTTTATCGTAAGTTAACACTTTACACTTTTAATTTGGAAGACAGGAAGTGTTCCACATATCTGTTACAAGCAGGGAACAAATTCAAGCAGTTGCTAGCTTACAGTTTTCTTCAGGTGACATGATTCTGTAAGACTAAGGAAGAAAAACCTTAATAGAGCAGAGAGGATCAAAATCCTTATGTAATGTTGACCACTATATTCAATATCCACAGCCCCCTGCCAACCTTGTCAACGTCTCCCAAGGTCTAATGCAGTGAATAGGTACATCTGACATTAATGGTGAAACTATTTCTCTCTTCTGCGTTGAAAATGGTGACAAGAAAGTACATACAGCACCATTTTAAGTTCCCAATGATACAGTTATGTGTTCAGTAAGGTCTTTTTAAAAAATAATAAATAAAAAAAATCAATGAATAGGTGCGGTGATAGCCAAAATCAGCCCCAACTTTGCAATTTGAATTTCTTATAAAACACCCCCCCCGCACCCTCAACACAAAACTACATGTATTTTCAAAGCATGCTTATATGACACCTTCACAACGAGGCTGTTAAGAGAACACAACTTCGGTCAAATTTTGATTTCAAAGAAGAAATATCTATAAAGATCCAAACTCAACATCTAAACGTAGCCCATGTCCTGAAAACTCCCCCCACCCCCAAGATCTGTTTAGCAGCAGATGTGAAAATCTTATATTGCTTTATTTTCACTGTACTTTCTTTCAACTAAAAACTCAATAGAGAAATATAGAGAAAGGGAGGTGGCACGGCAGGGTTTGGTCTCTGGTCAGAAAACCTCAGGATCTCACACATGATCAAAATTACTTAACTGACATAACAAGTAAGGTCTGATGAAATAAATCATATTACTGTCATTACTGAGTATGTCAGTCAAAAGAATGAGAGTGCTGCCTTGTAAACAGACGTTATCTGTACTTACTCTGAAATTGAAAACATAGGAGAAAGTTGAAAATCAGGATAATAAAAGACAGAGAGGGAGAAGACTACAATACTTGTAGAAGGCAAATGTTGGAAAAGGAATCTAGCTGGACACTGGCTGTCCAGTAAGTTCTTGGAATATGCTGGTGAGAGGGACATTTTATTTAATCAGTTTCCATTTTATTTTAAAGTAGGAGGAGGAAAATGTAGACAGGTTGGCCACTGGATTAAACTGAGTCAGATACTAAGTCACAAGTACAAATCAGCTCAAAACAGAAAGATGAAAAATTCAAATGAAAGTGATCTTAGCAGGACAAAGTTCATGATTCCTGGGAAAGGAAGGAGGTAAAAAAACTATTATAATAAAAGGAACAAGATTTCAACAAAGGAAGGTTCAATTTTTAGGCAAGAAACAAAACTGGAAACAGGACTTTAGGTAGGTTGGCCAGCTCCTTAAGAGAGCTCTCTTATATGTAGGCTATCCTGACGCAGAAGAAGGATAGAAAAGGCAATGACATGAACTTGGCTAAACTACAAACTTCAATGAATCAAAGTGTAAGAAGGAAGCATGCAAAGTAAAAATTAGGTCATAGAACCCATGTTTAGTATAAATAAGGGTCAAATCAGAAAGGCAAAGGACAAATAAGATGCAATTAACAAGGAGCATGAGGAACAACAAGAGAATATTATTTATCATGTAAGGATAAACATATGCACACACTACTAGGTAGAAGAGAACAATGAAATGATTTTTTTTTTTCCCCTGCTATTTAAAGGAGAGGAGAGTTATCAAAGATGACAAGGGAGGTGAAGTATTTTCTGCTTCACTCTGCTAAGATTCAGCTGCAAATCAGATGGCTAGTGCACATAGCACCACTTAATATGTGGGTTAGCTCAGAGAAAGATTAGAAAACTAGGTAAAGCAGTTATTTTCAAATCATCACATAAAATTCAGTTTAAGGTAATTTCATGGAGTAATTTTTACTTAATTGATACTGTTGTCAAAGAAGGCAGTCCCATCTGCCTTCTCCCCGACTGATCATTGTTACACCTGTTCCACTTTCCCACTAGTGGCACAAGCATCTACATGGAACCAGATCACTCAGCTCATCTGGGTTGAAGCTATCCTGCCAAAATAGTAAATTTTAACCACGACCAGTTAAGACTTTGCACTTAGAATAATCAAGTACAGAAACACAAGATGAAAAGCAAATAGTTACAAAAGCAGTTGTGATGGAAAGGGTTTGAGCAAGTGGATCATAGCTTGGAAGTGAGTCAATAATATCATAATACTACAAAATAGTCAAAACAAGTTGATAAAAATGAGATGTGTAAATCTTCTCCCATTATTTGATTCTGCTGCAACAGTGGATCCATCTTTAGACAAATTCATAGGACAATAACCAGCTGCTGCAGTCCAGAGAAGAGCAACAAGACCAATTAATAGCTAAGAAAATATAACCTATGGCATAAGATTGAAAGAAATTGAATGCTTTCTTTTAGTGAAAGGAAGATGGGAGAGAAGGAAAAGAAAAATGCAGTAAGATTTCAAATCTGTACATCATTCAATTGTGAAGCTACTCCTTTTTCTCACAGCAATCCGGAAGTGCTGAAAATCATATTCATATTGAAACAATTCAAACCATTGGAAACTCATTAAATGAAAGAAATCCATTGTTTATTTTATTTTAGAATATGTTTTATCTACCTGGTTACAAAACAATTCAACATCATTTAAATTAAAGCTTTCTCCTTCCAATGATAGTTAAAGTAGTTTACTGCTGTTCACGGTATGGAAATGACTGCTTTTAAGTATTTAAGAGTTTTACTTTCAGGAACACACAGGCACCATGCTATGCTACACACTTTATGTTTTAGTAATACATATGTAACTCAAAGGGCCAAAGAATGTCAAGACTGAAAGAAATCATCAAAACAGTGAACTGGAAAAAATGGCAGCTTAGCCTGCAGCATTACCCAAAATGATAGTAACTAACTTAGACACTAAAAGTGTATTCAATGAAACAAGTTTGTAGGATATCACAGCTTTAAAGTAGTAAGCAATTAATCTAGGATTCAGCCTTTATTCTTTCACTATTTTTAGAAAACAGTTTCCTACAGGGGTTGACAGAATTTTTACAGAAACACCAGCATGTTCATGCACACACAGAGGCATTTACATCAAATATTTCCCATCTAGTTTTCGCTTCTAGATAGGCAGATGCTAAAGCTGCATGGTCTCATGCTGAGGTACAATGAAAGTTGGTGTAAGCCCCATTTGCTAAGGAGAAAGGACAATTTTATAGGGGCTTTCAGATGAGCAGAGAGAGTGAGACAGAATTTGTTTCATATCTTACAATGAAGTTTCAACATAATATACATAACCCATGTTTACCTACATGATCCAATCCTTACGAGTGAATTCAAATGTGTGCAACTGCAGAGGAAAACTGCGTGTAAGAAGAAAGCAAAGAAGGTGCTATCTGAAATCTAACTGAACTGCAGTGCAATAAATTAAAATTGCAAGGATTTCCCATTACTTCTGCTAGCAGAGTGGTAGCTTACTTGAGTATGTCTAAAAGCCATACTCAGAGGAAAAAAGCTTCAGGAGGGCTACCCCCTATAAAAAAAATACGCTGAAGTTTCTCATGAATGCCTCCTCTCACACTCCAATGTTCAGTCTCAAGACATACTCTGTATAAGGCACAGCGTTCATGTCATGTAGTGCCTGCTCACATTGCTTCTCTTCAGCCTTGCCACTTTAGGAGCTCAGTATTTTTGTAGAATGCTTCTTCATATCTAGGAAGCAGTGAGTATCAAACAGTAACACCTAAATCAAATCAAATCAAATCAAATACTTCAAGTAAAGGCAACCCATAAGAGTTGGAAACAAGGCATAGATGAAACCTGCTAATCTTAGTGGGTGGTTGCCTGCATGAAAGCACTTTATATCAAGCTACCACTACTGCTATGAGTAACATTTCACTCTCTTGGGCTTGTTGGTTTTTTTTTTTTTTAGTATGAATGTACCACTTTATTTCATGCTACTAAAAAGATGACAAGGCAGGTTCTTCCTTTTGCAGACAGTGAACTCTGTTGCTCAGCACATCCTGCTGCATCTCTTCTTTCTGGTGTTCAGAAACTCTTAGTACTAATTCCTTCCAAGCTTAGTAACATTATAAATGGGAGAAAATTACAGCGCAATACTCTTCCTTCTTTAATAATCTGATCTTTTAATACAGTGTTATCTATTATAACTTATTTACAATCCTCTCATACTTTCTATTCAAATTTTTGAGCAGCTGGACAAAATGTTCTACACTTTGCTAAGTCTTCACAAAGAGAGAAGCTAAATGGACGTGGCCACTGTAGCATAATGATTTCTATAATGCACTGTTACTTACAGGCATTTATTCCTCTTAAATTTTTTTATCGGCAGTTCCTTCTCCTTGCCAGAGCACGTAAGACACGAGCATAGAAGTCACCAGTACAAACAGCATGGTACATCAAACACACACTGGCTGTATCGCCCCAAAACCTGAAATAGATGCAGGTCTTAAAACCACAAGTAGGAATGCAGTACTTTGCAAGGTTATAGAGAAACAAAGATCTGACTATAAAAAAAGTATTTAATCCTGCAGAACTTTAGAAATGTACCCTAAAATTTACAGTACCCTAAAATTTATGGTAACCATAAGAATCCATAACAAATTAATTCAGAAATAAGGGTAAAATATACTCTTTAAAGTGAGAAATATTAATAAAAGTGAGTTGCAATCCATGAGGTAAAAGGCTTTTTGGTTTGGCAGTAAATTTGTCTTACCATAAAGATCTGTCACTAACCAGTTCTATTGTCTTCACTCTAAGTCCTGGGTTTATTTTGCATTGGAAATGGGCAAGCACATATTATGCAGCAAGAAACAAAAGCTTGGTTTTGAGTTACTCTCTTAAACAACAACTAAGTAGTAGTGCAAAATCTTAGGCAAGATCAGGAGAAGTAGGCTAAGGGAACTGAGGACTGTATGTGCTTTTCTGCTCTGAGGAATGAGAGAAGAAAATCAGGCAGGACTCTCTAAAGATTTTTATTTTTAATAGGTGATACAATAGATTGACAGCTCCTAAATATGTTAGGCTTAGCTGAGGGCTCTCTCCAATTCACCAACCACTAAGACATGACTGATTCTCCCCATGTTGTCTGAACACCAAGTTTTATTGTATGCAATCAACAAAAAGAATTGGAATTCCCACAAAACAGTGAACAGATCTGAAGAATTGTACTGGAACAACAGCTGTCATTGCACTCTTCAGAAAGCTTGCAACACCTTTGAGGCTAAGCTTTTAAGCCCATTTTATTAAAAAAAATAAAACAGATGTAAACAAGATATGGTTTGAAAACTTCTTGATTAAATTTCTCCTATTGTTTTTAGAAAGCCTTTGCAGGCAGTTTTCTTGTCTATGTTAGACAGACGAGTATGACTTTTTAAGTACATTTAGCACACAAATCATGATAGTATTAACACTCCTGAATCCTCCTGAACAAAAGACCTGCTTTGACATACTTATTTCCAATTCTTTTTTTTCCTGTCCTTCTGACCAATTTTATTATTTTCTTTCTCTCCAAATACATGAAATATAAATCTGTGGAAAGGTAGCTTTCAGATTTTTTTCCTGCTGCAGACTATAGAATCTCAATCTTAAACTGGTCACATGCAAAAGACTAGAAAAATGTTCTTTATGTTTCCTATGTTGCTGTATTTCTGGTAACAGTTGAAGTAGAGAAGTTAACTAGGTTCAGGCAGAGAAGGGACCTAGCAGTGGCCAGGCTATGGACCACTTGGTGCATTAAGAATGAAATTAGAATTTTGAACTGGATCCAGAAGTAAATGGAAAGAAACCGGGCACATAGAACATAGGTGGTGATCTGTTATCACTTTTCTTTCTTACTTAATAGTAAGGCTACACATCTTGGGGCAGCTAAAATTAGAAGTTACTTCTGAAATTTTTTTCTGACATGTATTATTCATCTTTCTTTTTCTCCTGAAAGGAAGACATAAGATGGCAGTAGCAGGTGTTCTTAGCTTCCTGATGGAAAATGAGGAAAAAGTTGACCAAGGGGACAGATCTTTCTTCAAAGGAGAGGTGACAGACAGAGATTGCCTAGCTGAGATGACTATTCTCTGTCAAACACATATTGCAATTCCACCTGTTGCCAGAAAG
>VYZX01005379.1:3824-27608 GCA_013401335.1 Brachypteracias leptosomus
TCAACCAAAAGTGGTTGTTGTGACAAGTTCTGAGAAGGACTGGAGGAAAAATCTGCTGATGCTGCAGACTTCAGGGAGGGCAGAGAGATAAGGAAGCCCAAAGCACGTTCTTGGTGGAGGTACCTCAGCAGGGTGAGGTGAGATTGTGGTTGCATTCCCTGGCTCCCAAGCAGGAAGCCTGGGCAAGAGCTGATCCAAGCAGAGATGGTCTGATAGGGATGGTCAGGGGAAAAAAGCACCATAAAAGTTATTATATATNAATAGAGGGATTAGGAGAGAAACCCTGAGCTCTCCAGCAGATACTCAGTGACCTTCTTAGACAACTGGAGCAGTGCCAGCACCTTATAATCCTTTATCAGTCATTAACACCAGGAAATCCTACATTTACCAGAGGGTGAAGCTTCGTAACATCCTATGTAAAGCTGGGCAGGAGCTTATGTGGAGAGGCAAACGCTGCCATTAAGTCTGTTTGTCAACATCTCTCATCCCACTGCCAGTTCTGCCTTCAGGGCACGGAGCCAACCCGAAGGGCAACAGCAAAATGCTCCAAGGTGTGTCATTTCTACCCAAATTATCCCTAACGGTCTCGTTGCTACCCAAAAACTTCAGGTTGTCCTTGATAAATGGAATTTTCCATGTTGACCCTCCCATCCGTGTGTCTTCCCTCATTAAAAGCATCGTTGGTCGAAATATCAGCACTGGAAACGCATTAAAAAACATTATTTATCCCCAATTAATTTAGCTTTGCACATAGAGTTGTGTTCAGAGCTTCCCCTGTGTGTGTTCCAGCCATTCAACCACCTCCTTGGCCAAGGAGTTCATTCATAAGTCAATAATAGACATGTAAAGATGTTGGGGTTGGGAATAATTAATAATAACCACAGCAATAATAACAATAACAACAATAATAGCAATATCAATAACAATAACAATAATAAATAATTATTGTTAATAATAAATAATAATAAACAACAACAACTGAATCACTGAGGTTTGGCTGTAGATTAGGAGTTTCTACACTTAATATCTTAAATTCTTAGTATCTAAATATTTTATTCAGATAAATATTTTATTTAGCTATTAATATTTTATTTAGATATTAAAAATATCTTATTCTTAATACCTAAATTAAATTCTAGGCTAAATATCTGTGATGCCCACAGAGGATCTTCTACTCAGGGTCAGAGTTCTCAACATGTAATAAATAGCAAAGAGGAGGCAATTGTCACTTTCATAGGTTCATAGAATCATAGAATCACTGAGGTTGGAAAAGATCTCCAAGTCCAACCCTCAACCCAACACAACCATGACCACTAGACCATGTCCTGAAGTGCCAATTGATTTTGTAGGTGACCCAGAAAGAAAACTAAGCCCACATATATGAAATATCATAGAATTATATGGATTATTGAATGTCAGGTTGGAAGGGAGCTCAGGGACCAACTGGTCCAACCTTTTAAGGCAAAATCCCTTTATATATATATATATATATTTAAAAAAACCCATATATATCTATATATATAGTTTATGTGTGAGATGGCTCAGCCTGTCAAGCTGAGTCTTAAATCTGCCCTACTTGAGATTTAGGATTCTCTTGACCTTATATTTATTTTTTTTCATCTAAATTACTAACCTTGGGTGCTTTTGAGGAAGGTACAAGCAGTAGGCAGGGATGGTAGAGTCCATCCGTAGCAGGTTTCCATCCCATCTCTTTATAATGCAACCCAGAGTTAAATCCCAAATGATGAATTTCTTCCTTACCCCAAAACTTTTTATTTATGTTTATAAATATATGATGGTTATAGAATCATAGAATCATCAGGGTTGGAAGGGACCTCAAAGATCATCTCGTTCCAACCCCCCACCATGGGCAGGGACACCTCCCACTGGATCAGGCTGCTCAGAGCCCCATCCAGCCTGGCCTTCCAAATGTCCAGGGATGGGGCTTCCAGCACCTCTCTGGGCAACCTGGGCCAGTGTCTCCCCACCCTCCTGGGCAACAACTTCTTCCTAATGTCTCATCTCAATCTCCCCACCTCTAGTTCGGACCCATTCCCCCCACTCCTACCACTACCCGACAGCCTCAAAAGTCCCTCCCCAGCTTTCTTGGAGCCCCCTTCAGATGCTGGAAGGCCACCAGAAGGTCCCCTCGGAGCCTTCTCTTCTCCAGCCTGACCGACCCCAACTCTCTCAGTCTGTCCTCCTAGCAGAGGTTCTCCAGCCTCTGATCATCCTCGTGGCCCTTCTCTGGACACGTTCCAGCACCTCCAGATCTTTCTTGTGATAGGGGGTCCAAAACTGGACGCAGAGCTCCAGGTGGGGTCTCATGAGGGTGGAGTAGAGGGGGACAATCCCCTCTCTTGACCTGCTGGCCACGCTGCTCTTGGTGCAGCCCCGTTGCCCACGATGATGCCCAGTCCTTTCCTGGAACCTAATAAATTGTAGGTCTCAACTCACTTGACAGGCAGGTCACACACTGTGATTCAACCAAAAGTGGTTGTTGTGACAAGTTCTGAGAAGGACTGGAGGAAAAATCTGCTGATGCTGCAGANTTTATATAGAATAACTTTAGAGTGAAGAGTTTGGCCTTGAGGGGCTCCAGAATGGGGTCTAAGTGATGATGGAGCTTCTCAGCTCACAATTCTTTTTCTTAGCACACTCTGTGCAGATCTCAGGTTGCAAACATGGTGGTAAATAAGAATTCTTGGGGTTTGCCTCCCTTATATTTCCCAGTGAATTATCAGGAGCCCAAACCCAGATGGGCAGAGACAACCCAACCTCAATAGCAGAGACAACCCAACCTCACGTAGCAGAGACACCAGCGTTGGCTTGGCCACTCAGCTCTGGCTGGCAGAGCAATAAATGATGCAATTCTCCTGCTGGAAATCATGTAGCATCTTGTAAATTAATCACTCAAGCCCCAAACAACCACTGAAAAATTCCTGACGTGTGGCAATGGTTGAACCACCCCCTGGGTGAAAGAGAAATGGGATTATTGGCGTTCAGGGGAAGGTGGCAATAAAAGAAGGGGAGGAATAATTTCCACCATGCTGGTGTTTTGTAACCTCTTGTCTCGCTCTAAATAAAAGCCAAGAGTGTCCACATTAATGATGTGTTTGTGGTGTAGGGTGATCTTACATAATTCATGTTGTACCTGCAGCGGTGGTAAGAAAATATCCAATAGTTGTTGCAGATTTCTCAGTATGGGTTTGGGGTTTTTTAAGATACATGTAAAAAATGTCAAGTTACTCCATAGCTGGCTGAAAAGTACCAAAAAACCTTCAAATTGCCTTTTATTCAGGCTTGTAAAAGGAGGAGCTACCTGAAAAAGAGTAGGTGGACATGGGGATTTAGGTTCTGGTCTACAAGGAGCTGGAGAACGTAGAGCCAGGAATTTATTGGGCATTGATATAGGATGTCTCTGAGTGCCAGTACCCACCAAATCACTGCTATTACTTGGATTAATTAAGTTTGGGAGCTCTGAGATAATTGTCCTCCATGTTCACAGTGCACAGAGTATGGGGAAGGGCTGTTCACAAGAGCTTGAGGAGATAGGATGAGGGGCAATGGCTTTAAACTAGAGAAGGGTAGATTTAGATGAGACCTTAGGAAGAAGTTCTTTACTATGAGGGTGGTGGAACAGTGAGGTGGTGGAGGCCCCATCCTTGGAGATGTCCAAGGCCAGGCTGGATGGAGCTCTGAGGAACCTCATCTAGAGATGTCCCCGCCGACTGCAGGGGGGTTGAACTAGATGACCTTGGAAGGTCCTTTCCAACCAATTCTATGATTCGATGAACTTACTTAGCATCAGATCCAGAAGATCCCATGATGGCCATCAACACTACATCACATTTAAAAGCCCCAAACAAGTCCTCTCTCAATCTGAAAGCAGAAGCTGCCTCTGTCTATGTCCTCCAGGTCACCAAACACACCTCGGAGCTGCATGGAGAAGCCCAGCTAGACAAGGAGAGCCACAGCCATGCTCACCCAGAGAAACTATTGGGAAATAAAGTGAATTTACACCACACTTGGTGTTCTGCAACACAACTGCCCACACACCTGCCCAAACCCACGTCAGATGCAGCTGGTACACGTGCCCAGAGCCATTCTTCAGCCCTGCTGCCATGACTGAGAACCTCCTTGGAGAGGCACTTGACTTAGTTTTCCACTTTTCCAGGCTGCTGAGCTGGTGGGTATCTGTCAACAATTTTATCCAGTATGATATTTATGGATTGCATTTAATCCACAGGAGATAAACTGGCACAAAGTGGTCCAAGGAAGTATCTAGTGATGCAGTGAAGCATCTTGTTTCTAAGAACATCTCTTGTTCCAGAGAAGTCCTCTAAGTTCTGAGTGATTTTGTCATACAAAATGGTTCTTTTGGCCACTTTTTCTAGGAAAATTAAATTTTGCATAGAGCCTGTCACATGTGCTGGGAGAACTCCTGCCAAGTGAGGTAAGAGTGGATGAAGAACATCTACTTTATGAGCTCTGCAGTGTCACCCAGCAGGAGAATTAAGATGTGAGACAGGCAGCTCTGGGTTGTACACGTCTCCAGAAATGTGACCTTGGAGGTGAACATCTCCAATTAGAGCTGCACTGATCTATGTAGGCAGAGCTGAGGTTCTCTGTCCTGCCCTGGCTGGTCTGAAGCTCTGCTGGAACCTCCTTCGTGGAGGACTCTTGGATTATAGAATCATAGAATCATCAGGGTTGGAAGGGATCTTAAAGATCATCTCGTCCCACCCCCCCACCATGGGCAGGGACCCCTCCCACTCCATCAGTTGCTCACAGCCCCAGCCAGCCTGGCCTTCCAAATGTCCAGGGATGGGGCTTCCAGCACCTCTCTGGGCAACCTGGGCCAGTGTCTCCCCACCCTCCTGGGCAACAACTCCTTCCTAACATCTCATCTCAATCTCCCCACCTCTAGTTTGGACCCATTCCCCCCAGTCCTACCACTAAAACAGCCTCAAAAGTCCCTCCCCAGCTTTCTTAGTCCCTCCCCAGCTTTCTTAGATGCTCTGACCTCCAGCAGGGACCCAACCTGCATCCATCTCCTGTAGACAGAGCCTGGGTTCCTTCATGGCTTTCATGGACTCTCTTCTATATCTTCGATGTGTCTCTTTCCAAGCACAGCAAGGAAACTGAAATAGTTAAAATTATTCTCTCTCCACCACAAAACTCACTTGGGAATCCCTAATTCAGGACAAAAATCTCCTCAAGCTTTCCAAGAGACTCTGATTTTTGCAGAGTGCAAATTTTTGAGGAAAAAAAAAAACCCCCAACCAGCCATTACTTGCTTGATAAGAATGTTCAAAGATGCCAGAGCAAAGGAGCAGGTTCTCCTTTCATTAGTATAATCTGAATTAATGAGGCACCACCTTGTAGCTCAGATGGGGGCTACTTCTCAGGACATCATGCAATGGGAAGAGAAACCAAAAGCAGCACCAAGCTGGGTTTGCAATGGAGGTTTTCTTCTCTTCACTGCCTGGAGGGGTTTGGTTTGCTCAGATATTCAAAGTCTTGGAATCATAGAAGCATTAAGGTTGGCAAAGCCCTTGAAGATCATCAACCCAACTCTACCATGGCCACCAGTGCCACATCTACTGGTTTTTGAAGCCCTCCAGGGATGGTGACCTCTAAGATCATCGAGTCAACCCAACACCACCATGACCACTAGACCATGTTCTGAAGTGCCACATCTCCTAGTTTTTGAGCCCTCCAGGGATGGTGACTCCATCACCTCCCTGGGCAACCTATTCCAACGTTTAATCTCTCTTTCAGGAAAGAAATTTTTCCTATTTTTTCCTTAATTAACTTTATTTCATGCCTTAATCCATATCTCAGCAGCAAGCTGGAGTTTCTTCCTCTGTGAAGAAGAGAAACCTCCACCTATGAAATGTCTCCACCTGGGTGGTGCCAAACTTTGCTTTCACTCCTACCTTTGGGTTACACTTAATGGGTAAACAATAAAAAATGAGATGGATGCCATGTTAATTACAACGAGGTGTAGGATTAGGTTCTGTAATAACCACCATGAAACCTCCCATCCTAAACTGCCCACGGAGCAACAAGTTGCATTTAAGACACTGAATAATATCATATATATTTTTTTTTCCTATGGAAATTTAGAACCATGGAACGTTTTAGGCTGGAAGGGACCTCTAGAGATCATCTGGTCCAACCTAAGCTGCTAAAGCCCCTCCACAGAAGATGCTGCACAAGGAAGCTGTAAAATTCAACATGATTTTTTATTGCAATGCTCGTGTGAGCTGCTCCTACTCATATCACCTATAATTACATGCTCCAAATTATTTATAAACAGGGCCAATATTAATCTCTTCAACAATCTCCGTGTAGTTTTGTGTCTATCTCATTTTACCTGCAATATATTCTTTTTCTTCTCCAGCTTCATGCAAGCCAGAGCTCCAGGAGCTCTTCTGTGGCTTTAAGACCTAAAATCAGCTGATCTTTTATAATATAAATTCAAAATTCTAGTTCCAAAGCCCCTCTCTCAAGCACTTCATATATTGTTGCAAAGAAATAAGCATCATTCAAGCTAAAATTGTTTAAAAATGGCAATAAACCCATTTTGTTTTCCCACTTTCATACATTTGGGGTTGGTTTTTTCAGATTATTCAGCTTTTTTAGAGCATTTTCTGTGGTGCAGAGCTGGTTGAAGGCACATTTCTGGATGCTCTGGCTACCTGAAATTGAGCATGCACCCAAGGAAAGCTCTACAGAAGATAACCAGGCTTGGCAATTTTTTTAAGAGATGTCTTGTGCAACTCAATTAGGAACAACATGGTCTAAGCAAGGATTAAGACACCCATTAAACCCCAGCCTACACCCAGAGCACGTCCTTCCTCTGGCTCTTGGGCCACCTTCCAACAACTGGTTGGGATCCTGCAACAACTTGTCTGCTGCACTCTTGGACCATAACTCAACCCTCTGGCCTTTCCCACCTGCCTCCTACACCTGCCTTGCTCAGAAACATCTTGCAATGGATGTTCCTAACAGGGCAACACGAGTAGTTTGACTCTGCATTGACCTTAAACTCCTCCATCCCACCTTCTCCAAGAGGAGCTGGGTCATAATTCCTCATTTCTATGGCTCCTTGCTTGAATTTCTTTGGCAAAGCTTCATTTTCTTTGGACACTTCAGCAATTCCTGCTGAAGTTCTCCCTCTTCATCCCCCATCTGCCTCACAGGTTGTTCCTTATCAATCCTGGGGTGATTTCTCCCCTCCTTGCTAGTGATGAGAGTCCTACAAAGTTTTCATGCTCTAAGACTCCCCCATACTCATGTCAGGGCTCTTTAGTTGACTGTAATAATTCATTTATTTCATTTTTTCCAACTTTTCTCTTGATTACAAGCAGCAAAGCCTCAAGTGCAGCGTGGCCAAGCTGGGTGTGGATGCACCCATATAGCTCATAACATCACAGAATCATTTAGGTTGGAAAAGACCTCCAGGATCATCAAGTCCAACCTTCATCCCAACATCTCCCAGACCCCCAGACCATGTCCCCAAGCTCCACATCTACTCATTTGTTGAACCCCTCCAGGGATGGGGACTCCTGGGCAGCCTGGGCCAGTCCCTGACCACTCTTCCACTAAAGAACTTCTAAATATCCAATCTAAACCTCCCCTGGTGCAACTTGAGGCCATTGGCATAGTTGGACTTGATGATCCTAGAGGTCTTTTCCAACCTAAATGATTTTATGATACTATATATTCCAAACTGCAGATTTTTTCTCTCTGGTGGCACATCATAACTTGCTACTCTACCCCTTCAGAACAAAATCAGGTGAGTTCTGGACACGCTTCCATGGCAAACATCCAAGGGCTGAGGTTGACCATGTTGAGGATCCAAGGACCCTAGACTGCAGCAATACCAATTCCTTGCTATTTTTCTGTTGCATTTGTTTCACTTTTAATTTTTTTGGTAAGAACTTTCATTATCTAATGAGGAAAAGGGGCTGCACCTCTCTGGTAACAAGGGGAACATGCAGAAGTGCTTTTAGGTGCAGGTGAACAGTGTCCTCAAGAGGGTTGACCTTTTCCTGCCCCACCAACTCTACAAAACTTAGAATCATGGAATGTTCCTGGCTGGAAGGGACCTCTAGAGGTCATCTGGGCCAACTCCCAACTTCTCACTAAGCAAACTATTTGCTGGGACACCACCATAACCAGCCTCTCATATGAGCACTGGGTGGTGCTTTGGGTTTTGTGGCTGCTTCAAAGGTGTCTTTGTAGGAATTTCTCCTCAGTTTCTGAGCAGAGTCTCTGTAGGAGATGGAAATCACACAGAAACCACCCTCCTGCCAAAGAACTCTCCTCCAGAGGACGTAATCCTCTCTGTTCCTCCACCCATCACTAGTGTTGCATTAAGACATGAGTCTTCCACGCTTGGCCTATTGAGAAATCTTTTTATACTCCTCAGAAAAGAACCTGGCTTGGGAAGCCACAGCTCATCCTGCTTCTGAGCAGCTCAGCTCCATCCATCATCCCACCTCCAACCATCTGGATTCCTCCTTCTTTGCCAAAGGTCCCTGCTGGTGTAGGGAGGTGGGACAAGATGACCTCTAGAGGTCCCTTCCAGCCTCAAACCTTCTATGGTTCTAAATTTCCATAAACAACATGGTTCACCAGCAAAGATCTGCCTGGGGTGGACAAGGGTTGCAAAGCCAGAGCATTAAATACATTAAGAATTCAAAAGGAGTGGGTGTTGGGAAGGGGAAGAGGACACCACGTTCCTCTCCCAGTTGCCCCATCACCCTTCCCTGGTTTAAGATGACTCTATTGTCTTTATAATTCCAGCTACTCCATTGCTGATTTGGAAAAGGTCATTTATTGTGGGCTGGAGCCACCTCTGTCCAATGATGCTCCACTCAGCTGGAGAATCATAGAAGGTTTGAGGCTGGAAGGGACCTCCAGAGCTCATCCCATCCACCCTCCCTACCCCAGCAGGGACATCTCTACCTCGGGCAGGCTGCTCACAGCCCCATCCAGCCTCACCTTGAAGGACTCCAGGGATGGGGCCTCCACCCCCTCTCTGGGCAGCCCCTTCCACCTTCATCCTAAAGAATTTTCTCTAATCTCCAGCCTCAATCTCTCCTTTCCCAGCTTAAAACCATCCCTCCTTGTCCTGTCATCACAAACCCTTTTGAACAGACCTTCCCCTGCCTTCCTGCAGCCCCTTCAGCTCCTGGAAGGTCACTCTAAGGTCCCCCTGGAGCCTTCTCTTACATCCAAATCCCATGGAGAGGCTGAAGATCATCAGGCTTCTCCTCGTGTGTGGATGCTCTGTCCTCATCCTTAAATAAGCTTTGCTATAGGGATGTTTTTAACCCTTATCCTACTCATTAAATCTCTCCTTCCACCATGTAATTAAAACACTTCATTGCCTAAGCTGCCACAAGAGAAAAAAAGAACTTCTAAGCACAGGACATGTGGATGCAACCTCAGAACAACCATCTTAGTGGTCACTTGAACAATTAGAGACAGCAGAAGATTAATTATTCTCCCCTTCCTCATGATCAGATCCACTGGAGAGATTGAATCAGAGAAGGTTTGAGGCTGGAAGGGACCTCTAGAGATCATCTGGTCCAACCTCCCTCCACAAGTAGGGACATCTTCAGGGAGAATAAATTTGCTTATTAAATCCATGCTCTAGGTATTTAACATATTTTTTTATTTGCTGGTGTTTAGGCTGAACTAAAATAAGGCTCAAAAGGTCCCACAAGCTACTTCTGCTTAGGGGGAAAAGTTATTTCCACACATTTTGACCTGAGTTTTAGGAGGTCCATTCTCACACCAGCCACAAGTTGCTTTGAGCAACCTTGAAGTGAAAGGAAATTAGGATAATAGGAAGATTGGAGCCTTTAAATCATCAATCTTGGGTTCCTAATGAGGTTGGATGTTCTCCTTCCCTGCTGAAGCCTGACTGCCCTCCTGTGGCTACTCCACAATGTTCAGGTCTCCTAAGGTTGAAGCCAAAGGGCTTCCACTAAATGGCAGATTTGGGGCTGGTGGTGGTGGTCCAAAAGAGATGTGTCCTAATGTGTGATCAGAGAACCTGGAGGGGGAACCTGAAAGGGGGGGTTGGATTTAAATACAGTGTAAAATTTCAGTATTTGAACTCTAAAAGTCCAAGTGTGGACTCTGAAGAGCCCAGAGGAAGCCCAAAAACTACAAGAAAGCTGGGGAGGGGCTTTTGAGGCTGTTGGGTGGTGGTAGGACTGGGGGGAATGGGCCAAAACTAGAGGTGGGGAGATTGAGATGAGACGTTAGGAAGAAGTTGTTGCCCAGGAGGGTGGGGAGACACTGGCCCAGGTTGCCCAGAGAGGTGCTGGAAGCCCCATCCCTGGACATTTGGAAGGCCAGGCTGGCTGGGGCTGTGAGCAACTGATGGAGTGGGAGGTGTCCCTGCCCATGGTGGGGGGTTGGAACTGGATGATCTTTGAGGTCCCTTCCAACCCTGATGATTCTCTGATTCTAAACTGAAGAAGCTCCTCCTGAGCCTGGAGAACTTCCAGCAAGCTCAGCATCTGCAGATCTCCTTATCTTGTTGCAGGTCCTCTTTCAGTCTTACCCTTTAGGATTGTGCATCAGCTCCTCACCTTGTTTCTTCCAGGCTAGTCAGGAAATTGGGGGGTTTTATGTTGTGGATGGTTCCTTTTTACTGTGGCAGAGAAAACACAAGCCTTAGAAGTTCTTAGAAGTTCTTTTTTCTCTTGGGGCAGGTTAGGCAATGAAGTATTTTAATTACATGGTGTAAGGAGAGATTTAATGAATGGGATGATGGTTAAAAACATCCCTATAGCAAAGTCTTAAGCACTGTGGTGGAACTAGACACATTATTCTCCTCAAAACTTTTAATTCATCCAAGCCCTGGCGTAGCTTAAATTAATTTGAATGTTCAAAATTAAACATCCTGATAATTAATGTTGTGTTTCCTTCCAGGAGCTGAAGGGGCTCCAGGAAGGCGGGGGAAGGTCTCTTCAAAAGGGTTTGTGATGACAGGACCAGGAGTGATGGTTTGAAGCTGGGAAAGGAGAGATTGAGGCTGGAGATTAGAGAAAATTCTTTAATCTGAGGGAGGAAGGGGCTGCCCAGAGAGGGGGTGGAGGCCCCATCCCTGGAGTCCTTCAAGGTCAGGCTTGCTGGGGCTCTGAGCAGCCTGCCCTAGGTAGAGATGTCCCTGCTGGTGTAGGGAGGTTGGATGGGATGAGCTCTGGAGGTCCCTTCCAGCCTCAAACATTCTATGATTCTGATTCTGGGCATTCAAACCAAAAGCCACTTGCTGGGCAACACCAAGTGCCTCATTGCTGAACACTTATGACACCCTTGGTCTACAAGCAGCATTTCTTCTACTCACCTCACTTGTCACAATCCATCCATGTGCTTTCAAAGCTTCATGAAGAGCTGAAGTCCAGTTATCTTCCTTCAAAACAGGTTGTTTGTCAGTGACTAGAGCACAAGAACCCAACCCCTGAGAGAAGCTCAGACTCACTCACCTCTTTCCACAGAGATGATTGAAAACTTGTCCTGACAAGAGGAAGAGGATTTTCCTTGCCTGTTGAAACCATCCTACTTGCATGTCCAAATAGAAGGTTCACCAGGCCACAGAAGGAGAGCAGGAGCAAACTTGATGGTCAAACCTGGCAATTATGGCCAAAAAATGAGACCATGACAGTCTGTGTGGGTCTATCCAATGGAGTTGTGAAGCTTAACTCAGGGAGATGCTAAAACCTAAAAGATTTTGAAGACTTCCTTGTCTCCAGTGTTTTCTCTTGCCTACCTTTGGCAGCTCCCCACTCAAACAACTTTCTCCATATCTATGAAGTCATCCAAGGTCAGGCTTGCTGGGGCTCTGAGCAGCCTGCCCTAGATAGAGATGTCCCTGCTGGTGTAGGGAGGTTGGATGGGATGAGCTCTGGAGGTCCCTTCCAGCCTCAAACTTTCTATGATTCTATGAAGAGCCCACCCTGGGGGATTGGAGTTCCTTATGGCCATGAGATGTTAAATAACAAGGCTTCTGTGGCTTAGGATCAACCCTCCAAGCTCAGAAGGACCTTGGCAGTGCCCCTGGAGTTCCACCTGAGAGCTGCCAGCAGCTCTTGATTTCACAGACCATCCACACCTTGCTACACCTAAAATAAAGCAACTTCCACAAGTCTCAGGAAGTTCATTTTTCCCTCATTCTGGAGGAAGATCTGGTGTATGTTGGGGTTTTTTGTAGGGTTTAATTGTTTCTACTTCATACTTCACCCGAGTGAACCAGGACAGAGCTGGTTCCCTTCCTCCCAAATACAAGTGTTGAGGTTTAGGACAGTTCTCTCCCTTTTGTTCCCCATTTCAGAGGGTGCAGCCCCTGCTGCAGACACATTTTACTCTGGTGACAGCAATAATTGGCCAGAGAAGGACTTTTATTATTAAACTTTCTGCCATAAACAGCTCTAACAATAAGAGGGCAAGAAATGGAGCAGGAAAAAACCAAGGTCAAAGAGTAACTAAGGCCCATTTCCTTTCTGATCTGTGTGAGCAGGTATCAAAGATTTAATGATTATTTCATTATTTCCATTATAATTTTATTCTGTACCTAAAAACACTGGGGAAGGTGCATTTCTCCCATTCCCTCCCAAGCCATCCTCTTTTGGGGATGTCAAGAAGAACAAAGCACCACATCCCCCTCAAAACCACCCCATCCCTCTGGAGATTGAGCTGCCTGTCACTGAGGTAGGACATGGTGGGGTCTGGGGGGGCAGGAGCCACCTTCAGCAGGTGCTAGAGCCTGGGTTGGCACCTGTAATGCTGGTGGAGCAGAGGAGAAGACACCAGGACATGCAGTAAGGCTCATGAAGGTTGAAATCACACCACACAGGCCCTCTTGGGGGGTGTTTGGAAGGCACATCATCCACAAGACCACCAAGGGATGGGCTGATGTGTGTCTACAGGTGTGCAGCCCATGAGCTTTGGCTGGTTGAGAAGTTAAACCCCAACCCCTCACACTTCTACACCCTCTGCAGCTCAGACAGGAACACCATGGCAGGGGGGTTGGAACTAGATGATCTTTAAGGTCCCTTCCAACCCTGAGGATTGATTCTACCTCCTGCTCACAAGTCATGAGTTCTCTCTGCTTAACAAACCACTCAAAGAAGAGTGAAGCTTCAGGAGACCATGGATTGATGACCCTTTTGCTTCCTTAGTCACCCTTGTAGGGATCCCAAGCACCCACGTGCCAGATTTGTGTCTCTTCTGACTTTCAGTGATGGGTTCAACATCACCCAGAAGTGGAAACCACTTGTTGAGACTCCACGGGAGGTCACCCATGGGCAGATAACCCAGAGGCCTTCACCACAGAGGTCTACATGTCTTCACTTCCCTGGTTTTCTACCTCAACCAGGGGCTAATTGGATCTTTTTCATGTTTATTCCTACAGAACTGCTGCCTGTAAATCCTCCACCTCACCCACACACACCCCAATTGGTTTGGGCCCTCACGTGCTCCCCTAGACATGGTCTGGGGGTCAGGGAGATGTTGGACTTGATGATCCTGGAGGTCTTTTCCCACCTCAATGGTTCTCTGATTGGTTTGGGCACTTCTGCTGCCACTGTTAATGACACAGAGAGATTTGAAGCCACTGTTACCTCCACAATTCCTTATTGCTCCCACATTTTCCATGCTCTTGGAGTTCAAACTGTCTCCACTATCTTGCTACACCCCTGAGAGCCACCTCACAACCACCTACATTAGATAAGAGCCTTCCCTCCTCTATACTCAGCAAATGAAGTCTCAGCAGAGAGAAATAAATCCATTCCCAGGTCCAAAGCTGCCCCTGGCTTGGTGGAACACAACCCCCTCCATCCAGCTCCTCCCCATAACTCAGCACCAGAGAAGAGGAATGAAAGCAGCACAAGAAGAATTAAGAACACACCTTTCAAAAATTAAAAAAACCCCAAAATCATATTAATCACATTCATCACTGGAATTAAGTGGTGCCACCTCCTCCACCTCTGGCTGAGCCAGTTCTCTCTCCTCGGGGCAGGATCTTCATGGTGACCCCCACAGGAGGCAACAAGGGTGGGGGATTCCTCTGTAGGGATCCACTGGTGCTTATTTGTGTAGGTAGGCATCGAGCCAGAGCTCCCCTGAGTCCTTCAAAGAGCTGCCAAGAGGAAAAAAAAAAGGTTTTCTTAGAAACAAGGCAATGAAATAGAGTGTCCAAGGAGCAGAGTCTTGGGGGAAGAATCCCCATCTACAGCAAAGGAGGTCACAGAATGGTTTGGGTTGGAAGAGACCTTTAAAGATCATCTAGTCCATGAGCAGGGACATCTACAAGTAGAGGAGGTTGCTCAGAGATGTTCAGAGGTGAGGCAATGTAGACTACAGCTCCTTGGGAAGATGAGGAACCAAATCACTGGGGCTACATCAGACAAGACTGGAAGGTTGAAGCAAATTTAATTAGGATGAAAACAAGGAGAAAGCCTGGCAGGAGATGGACACCTGATTTTTCAATGAGTGAGAAGTATCTGGGGTGCAGGAGGGAAAGAAAGGAAGAAAAAAGGAGGAATAAATGACAGTCCAACCTTATCTTTAGGAAAACATCTTACCCTGGAGACAGAGGCTCCAGACCTGGCATCCCACTGACCTCTCACTCTTCAGGGGTGAGGAAAAGGAGCTCTCCATTAAGTCCTTCCTATTGACACCTTCTGGCACCAGCTCCAAGTCTTCCAATCCCTTCCATAATCCTCTATATTATCTACAGTTCCTCACAGAACTTCTGTGAACCTTCCCCTTCCCACATCCCTCACCCCATCTCATTGGAAACCCTCCAGGTAGGGACTGCAGGGGTTGATACTTACTGCACAATGTCTGCAAAGGCTGTGAGCAGGGGCTTGCACTGGTACTCAACACCATGCTTGGCACACAAGGACTTCACCAAAGGGGCCACCTTCCAGTAGTTGTGTCTTGGCATTGTAGGAAAAAGGCTGTAGGAGAAAAAGGTGGTGATTTCATGGCATCCATCATCACCCCACACAATTCCTGTCCCTCTTCTCTGTCTGAGCCTGGGGGTTCCTCAAGCTCTTCTTGTGGAACTAGATGATCTTGAAGGTCCCTTCCAACCCTGACAATTCTATGACTCTAATTCTCATGTCACTTCAGTATCTGTACTAAGCAAGAGGCTGGTAACTCTCACTCCTGCTCATTCCTGACCCATCACTTGGAGTTCTCATTCCATCCCCACATAAAGAGCACAAACCAGACCCACATTATCTTGTATGAGCTGATAGAGAGACAGGGACCTTGAAGACTCTTCAGACCCAGTGTAACCAGCACTCCCTGAAGCTCCCTCCCATCCCCAACCCACACTTCAACTCACTGGTGCTCAATCTGGAAGTTGAGGTGTCCACTAAACCAGTCGTTGAAGAAGGACTGATGGACATTGCAGGTTGCCTGGAGCTGAGAGAGGAAAACCAGTAACATTTAGATGTTGTTTGAGGAATATCCCTTCCCTGACATGTGCCAAACACAACTGTGAGGAGGTACAAGTCCCTTATTGTCACATGTCTCCAAGAGCTGCCTCTAGGCCACACAAGATGGGCCTTAGGGACACAAGGAGAACACACTTGACTTCCCCAGTGAGATAAGCCATGACTTTCACCTCTCCCACTTAAAAAAACCTGTGTAATGGCTTCAAAACTAAAATAAAAGAGGGCACACAAGAGATCTGCATCCCTCATGCTCAGCAAGCTCTGAAGAGCATTGTAGCATCTCTAATTATCTCCCCCAAGGCATCTGTGCTCAGCATTTGGAGCCCCCACCCCACTTCTGCACCTTCTTGCTTTGCACTAATGACACGGTGAGGACAAATTGCTTCTGTTTTCCCTCCCATCACCTCTGTGATGAGCTCTCCTGGGCATGACACACCCAGAACTATCACTTCCCCCCTTTGAAGTCCCTTCTGGAGGGAAGGTCTCACCTGGGTAGAGAACCAGTCCACGTTCTTGTCATAATCGATGTGCATGGGGATGTGGTTCATTTGTGTGACCCAGACAAACCAGTTGCTCTCTATAAACCTGCACACACAAACACAAACCCATTGCTGATCTCATGGCTGGGCCAAAACGAGTCAGGACAAAGCTCTTGGACACCTCTGAGCTTGTTGTTGGCTTGACAAATGAACAGCAGGAAGCCCAAACATCGGATTAGCTCTACACACACCTTCTAAAGACACTTGCCTGGCAGACAACAACCTGCTGAAAGGCATAAGGAGATAGAAGAGGAAGCTGATGAGAAAGATAAAGGCATAAGGAGATAGAAGAGGGAGCTGATGAGGAAGATAAAGGCATAAGGAGATAGAAGAGGGAGGTGATGAGGAAGATAAAGGCATAAAGAGATAGAAGAAGGGAGCTGATGAGGAAGATAAAGGCATAAGGAGATAGAAGAGGGAGCTGATGAGGAAGATAAAGGCATAAAGAGATAGAAGAACAGGGAGATGATGAGAAAAATAGAAGCATAAGGAGATGGAAAAAGAGGGAGCTGATGAGGAAGACAACCAGGAGGCTGAAGAAAAGCTGCCACAAAGGATTGATAAAGAAAATGGAGGTTGAATAAAGGTACCTGACCAGCAGGATGAGCCCCAGCATCCCCTTCACCCCCAGTAAGGGCAGGTAGGTGAGAAAGAATCGGATGTAGAAGGTCAGCATCCAGGCCAGGTCCTGGAGGACAGGGAAGAGAGAAAATTTCATTAAGAGGATGAATTACTGGCTTCTGAATTCACCATCACTCCCTTTAAAACCTCCCATAGTAGCTTTACTGATAGATTTTTTCCTCCCTGGCCCCATCAGGGATTATCCTGATCTTATGAGCCCAGCACGGGGCAAACACCAGAGGGGACATGCTCTAAAACATCTAAAACTCTGGAGCTAAAGCAAACAGTGAGAACCCCCCAAAATTTACCAATTAAAAGAGCTCTGGGTTAGCTCCAGCTCATCCATTTCTGCTCCTCTCCACGTTTCTGGTAATCTTATTTCCCTCACATCCATTTTCTCCTGACTGCCCCATCTCCCAGGGAAGAATAAAGCAGCAAAATGCTTTGTCTCTAACCACCACACCTCAGAGAAGTGACATTTTTCTTCTGCCTTCCTCCTACAGCCTCTACTCCTCCAAATCCTTGATTTTCCCCTAACAAGCTGCCTTCCTAACAACTCTGAATGTCTACTACACACCCCCTGTTCCACCTCACACTGAAATATGAGGACTCAATTTTAGGCTACCCCAAAGCTACTTGATTTTTAATATAGCATTTCACAAAATGGAGGCTCCTTGATCCTCCTCCAACCCCCCCCCAGTTTCTGTTACTTTTCCCCTTTTTCTGTACCCCAAAGTTTTTATGGTATTGGTTTGGGAAGAGAAAAAAAGAGTGGCCAGAATGACCATTTCTACCTTAAACTGGACTCTACCTGAATCCTAGAATGGGTTGGGTTGGAGGGGACCTCAAAGATCATCTAGTTCCAACCCTCCTGCCATGGGCAGAGACACCTTCCACTAAACCAGGTTGCTCAAGGCCCCATCCAACCTGGTCTTGAACATCTTCACAACCCTCCTGGGCAACCTGTGCTGGAGTCTCACCACCCTCAGAGTGAAGAATTTCCTTCTAAGGCCAAGTTCTGTACAAACACCAACTCTGCAGAAGAAGGAATGCTTCCAGACACCCCCCACATTGAGGTAGAACATCAGAGAACATCTTTTATCACTCAACTTTGGACCTTTGGCAGAGAAGGGTTGTGTGGAAGGCACCTCCTCTCTTCTAGCAAACATTATTTCCCAGATCATCTCCCCACACCTCTTAGAATCATAGAAGGTTTGAGGCTGGAAGGGACCTCTAGAGGTCATCTGGACACCAGCAGGGACATCTCTACCTAGGGCAGGCTGCTCAGAGCCCCAGCAAGCCTGACCTTGAAGGCCTCCAGGGATGGGGCCTCCACCTGGGCAGCCCCTTCCACTGATCTATCACCCTCATGTCTCTCTTGCCAGAAAGAGACACAGCTCAAGAGCTCCTCCCAGTAATTCCTGGCATGGAAACGTGTCCATCAAAGAAGGAGAAGCCACCAGAGGCCAGGTGGGGCTGACTTACCACCCACTGCTTCCTCTGCACCACGAAGTAGAAGATGTACCACTGGAAGTAAAGAGGCACCAGGGCTGGAGGACCAACTAGAGTGGAGAAAGAGATGGCAGAGACATTAACTGTGTCCTCTGAGCCCAGGGAGATGGGCTGGAAAGGGAAGAGGTGGAGTGAGTGGTGTCCAGAGAAGTGCAGGAAGGGGAGGGTTACTCACTGATGAAGAAATACTTGTGCTGGTGGTTGTAGGGCATGAATTTCTTCTTTTGGACCCCAAGCTGTTAAGGAAAGCAAATTAGTCAGGCCAAGAAGACAGCTCAAGACACTCCTACCTATACTTTTGCTCATTGAGATGCCTCCTAGCCTTTGAAAGAGATGTCCTATCAAACCACACCATGGCTCCACCATCCCCTGGACCTTCAGGCTCTAAGTTCTCATCCCTGCCTTGGATGCAGAAGAACTTGGGTAGTCCCAGCCAGCACCAGGCACTGGAAGCTCTTTCCCTACAGAGGGCACAGTTGTCCAACATTTCAACCAAAAACCACATGAAGCACTGGGAAGGGTTTGTTGCCAATAGAGAGCTTCAGAAAAATAATTAAAAATAATTAAAAAAAAAGGAAAATCTATGATGCTATTGAAATGATGGTGTGTGGAGAACTTGGAGAACTCCCACCTGCTTGCAATTCATCTCCAAAGCATCTAGACATTAAAGTGTGTCCACAAGAACAGGGGGGAATAGATGATTTTCCTTTAAACTGGTCATTTTTCAGTGTTCATACAACAGATCATGTCACTGACTTCCCTGAGGAACTCCAATATATCCCAAACCAATTCCAATTTATTCCTGGTACAACTCAGAAGTTGAGTTGGACTCCAGGTGGGACCTGAGACCACTGAAACAGCTTCTTTGAGCAGTAATTGGAAAAGTTCCAGGTCATCCTTGTTTGCCACCTGCTGCTTCATTACCCAGAACACCACAATTAGTCAAAGCTGATCCAGGTAATAAAGGGAACACCCTCCAACCTTATCTTCATCCAACCGTGAGGCTCTCATCAGAGGAGAACTTGTAATCATGACAAATATTTCCTTTGTCTTTTAAACCACACCAAAAATAACCTCTATTGAGATGTTAAGACTATAAAACCCTCAGAATTATTAAGTATTACCAAGGAATATCAGGGACTAGTGGAAGGCACGAGATCAAATCACTGCTCAACTCAACCCACGTCTCATTTTGAGCAGCAGTTTTGATGGGGTTTATTTAAACCTCCAGAATAAATTTGGAAGATTTCAACCCATAGCAAGATCACATCAGGGCCAAAAGCAGGAAAAAAAGAGTTGCAACATTATATGGAAGCTAATGATGCATCAGGATCTTTTTCCTTGTTTTTCAAAGGTCATTGAGGCCAAGTTGCACCTTCTCCAAATCCCCCAAATACCAAGACCAAACCAAACCAATACCACTGACCAAACCAACTGCTCTCCAAGCTCTCTGCAGCTTTCCAAGCCTGGAACCTCCCAGCTTCCACCAGGTCTCACCTCTACAGAGAGTTTCTTTCCCAAAGCAAAGAACAAGGGGTGCATGTTGACATCGGGGTCCTTTCGGAAGCAGTTGGGTTTAGCGTGGTGCTGGAAGTGGAGGTGGTTCCACCAGCTGGCTGGTGCTCCCTGAAAGAAGGGATGAAAAGAGAGTCCCATCAAAAAGTTGTATCTTCTGCCCTTAGTTCTCCCTCCCCAGTAGCTCCTTGAATTTGTTTTCTTCTTCTAGTGAGCCTGGTTTTGACCCCAGAGCCCCCCAGGCTCCTGCTCACCTTCAGATGGCCAATGACGAACTTGTGCACCCAGTGGTTCCACCTGGATGTTCTGAAGACAGAAAGGTGTCCAAAATCATGCTGGAGCCAGCCAGCCTGGGCCTGGAATGAAAGAATAAAACAACCAAACAGTGTGGCTGGGGATAAAGAGGAGTTGGGAGGCTCTGCATTGGAAGAGGGCTTTGTCTCCTCCACCTCCCACGCTCCTCACAACACAACCACGGAGAGCAAGAGCATTTCTACTACTAAAACCCAGTCTAAACACTCCTCTTTTACTATTTACCAGGCTTTGCCTGATGACTTTTAGCCCCAGAGAGTTGTTTTCATTAGGGAGAAGGGGAAAAAAAAATTTAAAAATAAAAATAAGTAGTCAGAGAGCTGAGAAGCAGCTTTTATGTCCTCACAAAACTGCCCAGAAACCAGCAACAAAGTCTCCTTTAAGGAGCTGCTTGTTGCTGCCTCCTCTGAGTACTTGTAATTCCAAGGGGATCAGCTGGGCACAGGAGAAAGAAAGAGTTGGGGCTTTGAGAGCTGCTGCCCTCTCCTCCAGCTCTCTGTGAGTTCCCATGGGAACGTGGTGGCTTGGCCCAGGCACAGTCCTGGCACAAGGGACCTCAGAAGGGCAGTGGCTGGGAAGAAGGAGGGTTGTGAGGGACTCCAGGAAGGAGAAAGCAGGGCAGAGGCTGCTCTACCAAGTGGTGGCACTGTCCTTTTCTTCTCCCTGGGTTCCACCAGAGGGCCAAGACTTTGGGAAGCCCACCAAGTTTTCTCCCGTGCTTATCTCCAAGGGTTGGAGGTTGGTGTTCCTGGGGTTTACCTGGACGGTGCCCAGGAGCACTGCAGAGAGGAGGAAAGGCACCAGGGATGCTCCAAAATACCAGATGGTGAGCCAGGCTGCAAGGTCCAACACCAAGATGTGGCAGAGGTGCAGGAGGAAGAAGGTGGGGTTGGGGTTGAGGAGCCCCATCTTCTCCACGGTGGCGCGGAGCTCACGGAAATCTTCGACCACCTTTTTCTGTGGGGAGACCCAAGGGTTGGTCTGAAAATGTCTCAGAAGCTCCTCTCAAGGAGCTCCTGTGGTGAGAGGGTCACCTGGAGGCAAATCTTCACTAAGACTATTCCTAATGACATGAAGTTGGGGTTGTTCAGTCTGGANTCAAGGGGAAGCTTCAGCCCAACAGAGTGATTCCAGGAGATCCTATCATCTTATACACAGGGAATTCAGGCTGGCAGCCAGAGAGGTTAAATAACACAATTTCACCCCAACTATCAAGGTTTTAAGTTACTTACATTCTTGCTGGGCTCAAAGCTGGGCTGATCTGGGGCCAGCTCCCCAATCAAGAGTGTCCTCATGTACTTTCTCACCAGTGTCTTGTCAAGATGAAATGCTATGAAGGGATCCTGAAATGAAGAGAAGAACAGGACAAGAACATCAGGTGGCTGCCAAATAAAGATATTTCATGATATCCTGGACTCAGCAGAACACACCCCAACTAATGGAGTTGTCTGAACCAGATTTCAGACCAAAAATGATCACCTGAAGCTGAAATCTGGATTATTTCCTATCTGGATGCTGTCAAATGCACCAAGACATAAGGGCTCAATCCCCTCTTAATTCTGAATCTGAGAATTTCATATCCTGGTGAACCTCAAGATCTATCCTCTCAACAAGATGAGGAGCTGAGGGACATGGTTTGGTGGTGCCCTGGTAGGGATGGGGGAATGGTTGGACTTGATGAGCTTAAAGGTCTCTTCCAACCCAAATGATTCTGTGATTCTCTCTCTATTTTGTCTTTAGCTTCCACTTTATTTCTCCTCAGGCTCCATACCCTGAAATAAAGTCTGCCTAAGGAAGAGGACAAGATGTTACCACAAAACCAGAACCAGTTGGCTGAACTGGGGAAAATAATGGGATGAGGAGGACACAGAGAGGAGGTGGCAGCTCCTGGTGACCCACACCAACCTCTCCAAAGCCCCAAACACAGTTCCTGGGCAATGTTCAGTGTTTTCTGGCTAAGTTAAGTTTGTTTTCTTGCCACCTGCTCCTGGTTCCCCTCCATATTTCCAAAGAGCCCCATGAAAAGCCCTTTTTTTTCCTCCTTACCCTGCAAGGTCAGGGAAATGGGACTTTTCTCATTGAAATGTGATGTGAATCTCCAAGGCAACCCTGCAGCTGGGTGAAGAAATCCCTGGGGGTTGTTCTCACCACAAGATTCCATCACTGTAGTGAGATTACAAATCCCCTGAGCACAGGGCAGTTTGACACCTACATTTTAGGTATTTCCCTCCTGGTGTCCACATGAGCACGTATTTTACAATATATAAAGATGCTTTAAAGCCTAAAGATGCTTTTTCTTTTCTAAGGACACTATTTGCCCACTATGGGAGCTCCCTGCACCCTGCACTGTAATAACTCAACTCAGCACTGCATGATTTTAAAAATTCTCTTTTTTTAAAGTTCTCTGGTCAAGAAAGGGGTTAAAAAAGGGGCTGATGTGGGTCAGCCCTGGTGCATTTCAGCTGGAGCAACCCCTTTGCCCAGGATTGCCTGAATAAAGGGGAAGAGGAGAGAAGAGGGGAGGGTATTTTTGCATTGGGAGAGGGAAAAAAAAAAATGGGGAGGAGTATTCGGGCAGATCAGAGGATGGTACCACAAGTTTAGACCAATCCCTTCCCTGGAGGCTGCAAAACCCGGCAGTGCAATCCTCAAGGCAGGGGAAGGAGGGCTGGGTGCTCCTGGAATCACAGCACCCCCGTGGCACCCAGCAAACAAGTGGTTTTTCTTTATTTTCTTTTGGGTTTTCCTGGTTTTTTTGAGGAACTCGATTTTTTTTGTTTCATTTCCAGGACAAAACTATTGGAAAAATTCGGGATTGGCTTGGCTGGGGTTCCTGAGTGCTCAGCAATTCAGCAGTGCCACAGATGATACCAGCTAAATAAAGGCTGCAATGTGACCATCTGACTGAGTCCAGCCCTAGGTGGTGGCCACCAGGACTGACCCACTTCTGGTGGGGCTCCAAAAACACCTTGACCTCAGAAGTATGTAAATTTTTGTAGCATCTCTGGCTTTACATTAGATGCATGTGATGAAGGAAAGCACCAGACCCCAGTTCCACCCCTTCTGGTCCTTCAAAAGTCCATCAAAGCCTCTTTTGGTGGTTATTTTGAGGGAGCTTCAACACCCAATATCTGCCCATGGCTCTGAGTATCTCCACTGGGAGAAAAACACTTTCTTTCATGAAAGATAAAAGCAGATGAAGGGAAAAAATACAAAATACACTGACAAAACCACCCCAAGCTGCTGCCAATTCAAACTCTGCTTTGCAATACTCAGATATGAATGATTTTCTTTTTTTTTTAAAGACTGAAATACGACTATTTTGCACTAGTGCCACCTCTTGGCAACGTGGTGCTGGGGTTTTAAAGTTGGAGGAGGTTCAGTATGTTCATACACTTGCAAAAAATGGGTCTACCCGTGCTCAGCCCAGCGTTACTATGAACCCCCTTGGGTGTCTCTGCTCAGGGCTGTGCTTGACATGCAGAAAAATAGGAATATTCTTATTTATTGTGCAAAAATCACCGCGATTCCTCCCAGATTTACAGCTGGCTTGCATAGATCCTATTTTCACGTATTTTTTGCTATTCTTTCCCAAACGTTACCGTGCAAAACCAGCCCCCCAGGAGCTGGGGGAGACACTTTGGAGCCCAGACCCCCCCGTCCCAGCCCTGCCCGGGCTGCCAGAGCCGGGTCCCGGGTACCCCCCACCCTCCATCACTCACCGTGGCATCCTGCCCGGCGTAATGCCCGATGACCCGGGAGCCTCCCGGGTGTCTCCGGTAGAAGCG
>VYZX01005380.1:14012-42692 GCA_013401335.1 Brachypteracias leptosomus
GAGTGGTTCAGTTGCTCTTTCCAGATGAGATGGGTTACACTTCACCTTTAGAACATTACCAAAATCATCAGGGAACAAAAATGTTTTGAAAGTCTTCATCTTTATACCTTTTTTTTTTTTTTGTAACTAAGTATTGAAAATCTTTTCTCAGAGACCTATCACAACTGCCTTGAATCATCCAGTAAAAAATATTTTTTTTTTCCTCCACTAAATATTCATTCAGTTTTGGCATGCCAGAGGAACCAAAAATTACCTGGTCATGACTTGTGTTTGGACTCCTTTTTCCTAAATCTATGGTTCAAGATCCCAGTATAAATACGCTTATGTAGGCATAAAGGTAATGGTTATTTCCTGGTTTAATTTATGACCTTTATACTCAAATAGCTCGAAACTACTTTAGCTCCACAGGTATAGTTAAATAGTACAGCTTGCTAGTGTAGACAAGAGCTGAAGTTTCTTTGGAGATGTCTGAGTGATCTACTCTCTGTAGGTTTTTCTAGGTCGAGCTACTCATCTATCAAGTCAGATATTCATCCTTTGTTGTCAGCAGTGAATACCTCAAAGAGAGGCAAAGCTCCATACATTTTAATGCATGTAGGCTTGTGTAAGAGCTTAAACATATGTCTGACTTCAAGATTCTGCTCTATAACTGGGTTACGTACTTGCTTAGTTTAAATGTGCACCATTGAATATAATGGTGGGGAGGAATATATCATCTTTTTGGAAATAGTTTCACACCAGCAGCTTGAGCTTCCATTCCTTTTACCCCACAAAAATACAAAGACTACATGTCTTGCATAAAATTCTTGATTCCTTTATGTTTTATTTAAATACAGACATGATATTTGTCTGAGAAGCTGTTGTAGGGTTGTAGTAGCTCTATCAGTAACCAGAGTGGTTATGGAGTTTTGTGGTGTCTTGCAGATTATTCACATATTCCGTTGGAGTGTTAATAGTGTTAGCTGAATTCAGGAGCCTGGGAAATTACCACTGATGAATATCCAATGATCAGGATTTCCCACATAAGGCCCTTCAGACCATGAGGATCATTTAGACAACTAGAAAATCCACAGACAAGAAAACTCCATGTAAATATTTTCTAGTGGAAGGTGCCAGCGAATACATCCTTGCCAACACATGTCAAAACTGCCAGAAGCTCTGTGAGGATGGGGATTAACTTTTTAGCACTGTCATCTTAAGAGCCTTGACAGGGAAACATTTTTTAAACGTTTTTCTTTGACTGCCTATGACTGAAAAGATGTTAACGGGAGATAAAACTAATATAAAGCAGTTAATGATACTGACAGATTTTCCACGTCTGCACCTTTTTCTTTGCATTGAGCTCTGTGTCAGACATCCTTGAGAATGCTGCAGCTTTAAAATAAATTGTCCTTCCTTATGAAATGAAATTTGATGATTTGTCTCCAGTCTGATAAAAGAAAGCATACGCTGGTATATTGCTTCTTTTCAGGAGTTTTTTGTTTTGTTTTATGGGCTCTTTAAAAGTAAATTATGTTTTAGATGTTGCAGCGACTTCTCTGCCTCTCAGGAAGAAAACAGTTAATAATCATTTCTTTCCTTTCAGCTCCCCTGAGCCTACCTTCCTTGTACAGTTTGCATATAACAGTTAGTAAGAGTAGAAAGTACTGAACCTTAAACAAATCTATTAGGATCACCATGGCAAGAAACCGGGAAAACGGCAGGAAAAACGAACAATGATTTTTGTAAACCCTCCAAAGGTCAGAAAAAGGCTTTCAGTAAGTATGCAGAGGCTAGAAATCAAATCCCATTTCCTATCATAAGAAACCAGTTGTTTTAGCAGCAGTGGTTAATGTACTGTATGTGAAAGATTTAAGACTAGTTGGAAAGCTTTGCTTCTGTTTTATTAGGCTGCTATTGAAAAGCCAACAGCATAACTTCAACTAGGTGCTTTGAGATTTCTTAATGGGCTGTCAAGGGCAAGACACCAGGTCTGTGCTATACTAGCTCTTTCCTGTACATTAAAACAACAGGGGCCAAATGATCATATACAGAAGTATGAATTACTTGATGCTTTCTCTGTTCCATATGGTCAGCCATGTCTTTGGCAATTAATCATGTACAGAATCAGTTGAGTGCTCTCTGAAGCATTGAAGTCAACATTTAGTTGTACCTGTGCCAGTGGGGGCAGTGGGGGTTGCGAGCGTAAAATAGCAGGATGAGGAGCTGCTGGCGCCGAAGCCCGAGCAGCTGGCTTCTATAAACAACACTTTTTTCCTCTCTACCTTTTTTTTTTCTACTTTCTTTGACGAACACGAGCCATTTTTCACTATCATCCAAAACATGAGGGTTGCTGAGTGAAACTGTGATAGCTGGCATAGTGGATTAATAAACAAAAGGCAGAGAATTGGGTTTAATGTGCCCAAATTACTGGGTGATAACTTAAACCATACTGGCTGCTCCCATCCTATCAATGGGAATGAGTGCATTTGCTCAGATTTTAAGTAAAAACTTTAAAAGCAAAGAAGAAATGAGCAGTGGTTTGTAAGCAATTACTAGCTCTTTTTATCACGTAAGTTATGACATGTTAAATTAACATGGCTTAATAGGTTTCAGGTTGGGGGGGGGTTTCCCCAAAAAAGTCATGGTGTTCCTGTTTTACAGGATTTCATCAGGACGCTTTTTACACCAAAAAGCAAAATAAGTCACAAAAATAGCAAGGAAGACACAGAATGACATTCAAAATTTAACCCATCTTACACTTTTTCCTTTCTCTATTAGTTATTAATTATTGAGAGGTGACTGCTGTTTCAGAGTAGAAGTGGTTAGTAAAGATTCAGAAACTTATTTAAACTGATGATGAGTAAATGAAATCTTAATTCAGAGGGAAAAGTCTGTGTTGTTGACCCAATAAAGTGGAGCCAAGAGACAAACTGTCCCAAGTGCCTCTTTAGTTGAGACAGGAGGCTGATTTGTTTGACACAGTACAAGGCTCCATGGCTCCAGCTATACCATGTTTCTAACCTGAAGTCTGGCTCCTCAACAGGCCTGTATTGAAGGAAGGAAAATCTACCTTTAAATGATGAAAAATCTACCAGTGTGGGGTAGATTTGGGGTTTGGAGTCTTTAGATGTTGCTCTTTTTTTGCTCATTAGTCTGCATGTTGTGATGTTCACCCAGCATACAGACAGTTAAGCAGAGTAGTGGTCTGGTGATGTCAAAACATGGTTTCTTCTGCTGTTTATCCAGGAAAAAAGTTATGATAATCCTGTTACAATACCTAGGCAAGCTTTTTTGAGTCTCATAAAAGGTATCTAGTTTTGAGTGTGTATCCTGGGTGAACAGTAAGACTTGATTATTACAGTTTCTATTCAGTCCCGTGTCACTGACATATTCTGTCAGTGGGAATGTGAGGAGTATGATATTGGTCTCTTAAAATCTTATCTTACTACACTTAATAAGAGAAGATGCTCTTATGGCTGGTGCCTGATATGTCCAGGCAGCATTAGATTGGGTTCTGCCACTGTACCAGGAGAAGGGGCATGATTTCCTCAATGTTATCTTTAAGATGGAAGGCTGGATTGGCAAGTGAGATACATACATACACACATATATATATATATGCATATAGAGCTTTGGGCTTTTTGGAGAGGTGGGTTGTATATTTGTTTTTAAGACCATACAATTTTGGGATTTACAAGGAATACGTTAATAGGTCTGTAGGGAGAACTGGGGAAGATTTGCTGAAATATTAACAGCACTACTTATTAAAGAGACATGCTGGCCAGCAGCACAAGAAGTTGCTTCCCTCAAGTGATAAGCAGTTTGTGTAATCTCCTTGCTTAGGTTGTCCAGGATATGTTTTTGCCAGCTCAGGAAGCAGAAGAAAGAAAGTTTCAACAATTTGTAAACACTACCACCCTCAAGAATCTCTGTGAACACAAGGCTGAGATAAGACAGGCTGGAGGGCTGGTTGCATTGTTTGTTTATTCTGCTGTCCTGGTCCCAAGTGTGCTGAAACCCCCGAGTCCGTGTCGAGTCCAGTTCAGCCATGTGAAGGCTTCACTCAGCGTTGGGCAAAGGGGCCTCTGCAGACAATTATCTGTCATTAAAGGAATTGAGGCACGAGATCCCATTTTCTTTGATGGGATGTGCAGCTATAGTGATGTTCAAAAGAAGGTCAGTCCTGCCCTTTAGAGCAGGGGTGGTATTGCCTGGGTTTCTGATGGATTTTTATCAGTGTTGATGTGAGGAAATGGCTTTCCCAGCTGATAACATCTTTGACCGAGTTTCTTGAACCCTTGACCTTTATCAGTCAAGGTATATATTGAATCCCCTTGTTAAAAATAAATCCCCAAACAAGTTGCGTGGAAAAGAAAACTTTCAAAGGAGCATGTTTTATAATATTATTTTACCCAGAATGCTGCTTTATTTGTTACAATTTGGCATTTTTATTGAGATGATAAGAATAGCGAGTTATTAAGAAACACCTCTATAAAAGCTACATATGAAGCCCTGCCCTCGGGTTCCAGGTAACCTTATTGCCCTCAGCACTCTTAGAAAACAAGTAAATCAGTTAAATTGCTGTGTATTGTTGTTGCATGTTGCTTAATAGCACTATTTCACCCTCCTAGTAGCTGCAACTGTGCTCCCAGGGCTCAGTAAAGGAGTGTTTTAAGGTGTTGGTGCCAAACTCTTGAGTTTGACTTGAACCCTGTGCATCACCACATCAATGAAAGGTATTAACAGAAGGCTGGAGCTCTGTAATTGTTCTCTCAGTAAAAATTAAATTATGTTCAATGTACAGAATTATGATGTTCCTGTAGATGGAGGGGACTTTAGCTAGTGGAACTCAGTAGCAAAGTTGCAGTTTGTCAAGGCCACTGCAGTTCATACAAAAGCATCATATGGTTGTGAATGCTTGGAGAAGTGGTCACCCGTCTGCTCTGACTAGTATCTTGTCATCAGATTTTAAATGAAAACTCTTTAGGAACTATCAGATCTCCATGCTCTGTGCTTTGGGGGATCTTGATGTTTCTTGTTTGTAGGCATCTGCATTTTCAGCTTTGTGAGGGATAGCATCAGTAAACTTGGGGGTTTTCTGCAGCCTTGGAGAGAAGCAGACTTCTGCACCATCCCCAGTGGATTTCCCTGCCCGTTGTGATTAAGTTCATCCAAGGACTCTGAAAGGGAAATTCTGGTGTGCTGTGACCTTGCTGCATGGCTGCAGCCCGAGCATCTTATAATCCAGAGACAAGCCTTAGTTACAGTGCTGTGCCAAGTCGTGCACGTGGTCAGTATTAAAAGTTAAAGCCTTAATAGGTGTATTTTTCTGAATGACAAGGAGTGTTCATCTACATCATCTAAAGACTATGCATCTCTTCATCCCATGTGTGCTCTCACAAGTCCAGCTCTGCTTTAAGCTGTGCAGCTGCTGGAGGTGAGGCTGGGAGATGAGGGCTGCTGAAGCTGGCGGATATTAGAGCTGGTGGAAAAGGTGTTGTAGGTCAGTGCAAGGGAAGCCCATGTCAGGGAATCCTTATCTGAGAATGCTCTCTGGTTTTTTGTTTGCTTTGTGATGTCAAAGCAGGGTCAAGAATGTGATCTGTATAGACAGAGTTTTGAACGTTTGGGGTTTTTACAAGAAAATGTTCTTTTTGATGTGTAAGTCCCATATGACAGGGTAATGCCTTTTGGTAGGGCAACTGATAGAGCTGGGGGGGGGGGAAAGATGCTTTTTGCTCTTTGTCAACTGATGTTGGGGTAATAAAACTATTTTCTGTCTCTATGAACTCTGTCACGCTTGTCTCTTGGAACCACCATGGCAGTAGCAATGTTACTGCCACTTTACATAGTTTAAAATGTGTATAATCTACATATTATTGTTTCTTGTGGAGAAAAAAACCCCAACCTGTAGGACCAAGAGTATGGTATGTGTGGTGTATTGAGGAAAACATTTCTGATATGGTTTGATACAAGAAAATATTTAGAAAAGAAAATAATTGTGTCTCAAGAAAATGAGAGCTAGAATGCACAATGTCTTGTTGTGTTACTTAAGGCAATGAGATTTTAAGGTTTACCTTATGTGCCATGTATATTGATTAAATACCAAATATATGGTGGCCATTTCTAACCATCATTTACTCTATTGATTTGTCAGCAGTGGGACTGTAATAAAAAAAGCTATTGATTTACTGTCCTTATTTGCTTATGGGCTTTTTATTAATTTTACACATTGTTTCCTATTTCTAGAATATAATTTTTAGTTGTTTTTTCCCTTTAAGACAAGCCTGGTCCTCTCTGAAGTTCGAAAAGAGAAGCAAATTGAGGAACAAAGGAAGGAAACCATCAGGTGCCTCTTGCTAGTTCTTACTGAGCGACAAAAACTCCGTCAAGAATGGACAGTAAGGTGAGAAATCTTTGAAAAACAGTAAGATAATTTTTTAGAAGTACATAACACATACTCCTATAAACCCCCTAGGGAGTGGGCAAGTTGATATTTTAAAAAAAAAAAAAAAAGAAAAAGAAATTTTTACTCTTTAAATAGCATTTTTCCTTGAATGGAATAGTCAGTGCTTCTGCTTTCAGGGTTAGTTTGTTGGGTTGAATCCTCCCTCACTGTGCTTATATATATATATGACTATATATATAGTCTTATATATATATAAAAATATATAAATATATATAAAAAGATATAAATATATATATATAGTCTTATAGTNATATAAAAATATATAAATATATATATATATAGTCTTATAGTCTTGATAATAGCTTGATAGGTGGCATACATGTTTGAGGATTGGTGTCACCTTAAGTACCACCAGTTTTTCCTTACAGTTTTATTACACTTGAGCTTTTAAATGAAACTCATCGCAATGGTGATAAATCAGGTGTTGTTAAGAATTTAAAAACATTGTTTGTGTTTTTATTTGTGGAAGTTTGGTGTTGGGATGCAGTCAGATGAATGTATTTCAGGAACAGCAGATGCATCCTACTTTCTAGTTTGTTTGGAAATATGAGAATTGAAAAAGAGAATTTCCACTGCGTGCCACCTTGTGCCCTTCTCTTTAGCTGCTAAATGAGTTCATCACCTTTTTTCACATCTGTTTCTAAAAGCTATATATTTATACTCCTGTAATAATTGCATTTATTTCTATGCTAATCAGTCAAGATCTCAAAGTGGAAAAGAGTTTATTAAGGTGGGTGTACAGTATCGTTGGTGTTATCATGTGGGTTTTGTTTCTTCATGTTTGGGTGATTGAAGGGATTTCTGTGTTCTTGGGGTGTGTTTTGCCTTCCATCATCACACTTACTGCATTATGCAGGTGGCTTGGCCACATTGGATGGAGGAAATCACTTAAGGCTTTTTGGGACACGTGCATCGTGGTTGGGAAACAGAATGGAAAGCTTCCTAGAGATAAGCAAACACAAAACAATTATGTAGAATATCTTTAGTGTTCGTTTGGTTTAAGCTAATGTATGAAGTCACCAGGAATTGTGGCAATGATGGCAATTGGGATGTACTTAAAAGCAACACGGGCTACAGTGTTTCTGGCCTCTGCTGACAGTGCTGGGGTTGTAGACGTGGGCTATAGCCTCTGACACAAAGTTCTGGAGTGGGGGTGGGGAGAGGCACCAGCAGACAAAGTGCAGGCCTTCCTAAAACTCAATACTGAAAGAAAATTTCAAGAGCATTGTGCCTTGAAAGTCCTGAAAGAAAGCGTCCTTTGAGTATTAAATATCCATAATCCCTTCTCTTTCCATTTGATGTTTCCCATTCCAGTGACCTATCTGAGAGGCTCATCCATATGATCTGCATAAACAGGCTGTTATTGTACACCTCACTTTGCCTCTTCAAAGCCTCAGCTCGCTGTCTGGAATGAAGGGCTGGCTGTGGTAGCCATCAAGCATGTGGTGGTGAAAGTTATAAAAGGTCCGCCGTGGTACTAGCAGGGCTGCCCATGTTGTAGAGATCAGTCTATTGTGTACTTTGGAATTACATGAGAAAAATGTGCTTGGACAGGAAATAATTAGCACTTGTCAAAGGGCAGGCAATAGGTTACAGTATTTTACTTTCAACAGGCTATCAGGGGATCAGCTAGATTAGATAATAGAATTTTTTTCCTCTGGAAGTTAAATACAGATGACTCTAATTACCTTACATTGTGCATTAGAGAGCCCATTATGAACAGTACAACTTCAAGAAATTCAGGTCAATGAAGGGAGGGCAGCTGGCAAAAACTTTCCTCTGCACTTGGTCTTTGTGGAGCTGTGTAGGCATTTTGTTCTTTCGTGGGTTTTATTTGTGGCATTGACACCTTGGAAAAAAAAAAGTGCTGGAAACTGTGCATACAAACAGATGCAACTTGTAGAAATTCAGCCTTTTCCAGGCACTTGAACTGTTTTGATATGTATGTACTTGGTTAAAGCATTTCCTTGCACTGTTAGCTTTAACTTGTGCCAGTGTTTCTGCATATTAGTGAACTGGAATCACTCTTTCAGTTTGGATTTCGGCTCCATAGTCCCAAACACGTGGCAGTGCACTTTGTGTTACATCTCATCCTTTCAGGCACTTCTGACTCAAAGATGTCAGCAGCATCTTAAGTACCTGGGCAGCTCTTCTAGGGACTCGAGTTGTTCTCTTGTTGAGTGGGGTGATCCAAAATACTTTAGGTAGGACTCGGTGAATGTCCTCTAAGTGTTAACAGAAATGGTCCAGAGTTCCTAAAGCCCTGGATTTGTTTATACTGCATGATAGTGCCTGATGGACAGGTTGTTATAGCTGTTAAAGAGCTGCTCTAGCCCTTTGAACTGACCCCTTCTTGACCTCTGCTTATAGAAGGTCACTGTTCAGCTTATAAAGTAGGAGGAACCTTGGATTCTACTGTAACAAATAGAGGGGAAAGGGAACAGCTGTGAGTTTTGGACCGACCATGCAAACCTGTATAGGCTTTGTAGGGTCACTGTATGATAATGAAAATTGTTACCAAATTATATGGAAATTTAGCAGCAATAGTGGGAAAGTGAGGGTGGAGTCTGCTGCATTGGGTTTGACAAATGAAGTGTGAAGGTACCCATCTGGCTCTAGACAGCCCTCTCTTTCTCTACCAAAGGGAAACATTTAAAAATAACCATGGTACATCTAGAATCAATGACCCATACAGAGAGCTGGAATAGATCAAGATTTAATGGTGGCTGTGGAAGAAATTATCATTTGAAAAGTGAGACAAAGGCTGGAAAAGTACAGTTCAATATTTGCACCTGATTCATTTTCAAAAAAGGCCTTAATATTTTTCCCCCATTGACGATGCTATTGACATTTCTTATTTTACTTTTTCACTGGAGCCAGGAAAGTTGTTATATCCTAAAGAAAAGGGTTGGAAAAAAAAAAAAAGGACTTGAATTTCAAGAGGGAATGTTGTACTTTTCCTGATCAGTAAATGCCCAAGAGAGCTGGACTATGGTTCAATAAAATTTGTATCTCTTATTTCTCCTAATAGAATTTATATTGTGTTATAAGAATACTGTCTTTAATGCTTGCATGGCAGACTGCATTTAATTGCTAGTAGTTTTTTGCTGTATTTTTCACATAGATATATTCACTACCAAAATAATTAGTGATCGATAATTCAACAATAGATTAATATAAATGGTAATGTTTAACTTCGTTGAAGTTATCAGCTGCTAGGAAAAAAACATGGTTAGTTCAAGTTAGTTCAAGTTACTCTGAAAAGTATTTTTCATGCAAAATTTTTATTAGTCCAAAATGGACTAATTTATGATGATGTCCATTTTGCTATTTCCCTGAGTGAAATGGCACTGGTTTTTTTTAGGGGAAACTCAACCAGATAATGGAAAATGTAAAGTTTTGAAGAAAGATGTAATAAAGTGGAAGTTTCATAGGAAAAATAAGACCATTTATGACAGTTGTATTTTCATAATCATACTACTTAGCCAAATTCAGGAATCTCAAGTTGTCTCTAAGTCATCATGTAACGACAAATTGACATAATGAAAACAGAATAAACATTCAATAAGTAATTGGGACCAAAGTAAACACAAAATTCTTCTGGTTCGTGAGATAAAGAGCAGAGAAGTGTTAATTGATTATATCTTGTAAGAATCAATAGCTTAAAACCTTGCCTCATTGAAAGAACACAATGAAAAAAATCCATTTTATGAGGTCATTCTACAACCCGTAACATTTTGTAGCGTTTTTAGAGTTGTTATTTTCTTCCACCTTTGCACAACATTTCAAGAAAGAACAAATAGTGTAAGTTTCAGATTTCAGGTCGAGCTTGAACTATAATTCCTCACCTTTTTTTTGCCTTTGTCAAACCACTTCTAGATCTCCCAGTTTTGACATAACCATGTCAAGATATGGATTTATTTTTTTTTCTACTTACAGTGAACACTTATCATGCTACTGAGAATAGTCTTACCACTCAGCAGTGAAATCTGGATTATTATGTGGAAATTTCTATAGGAATTTATAAGTACCAAGTGTGACAATTGAGTCCTAATCTGTGATAATGCTGTTTGGACCTAGAATAAGTACAGTGAAGAATGAGTGGAATACTAAAATAATGTGCATGTTAAATGAGAGGTGAACAGAAAGATTTTGATGTATTTTGTTTTCTGTTTTCAAAAAAATATGGTGGGGTTTTTTTTTTCTTGTGCCTCACCTCTTTGTAGCTTGGAATTTTAGGTCATATAGAAGGTAGTTAAGGTAGATTTTACTTTAGCTCCAGTAGGAGAAAGTGATGTTGACATGAAGAAGGAACATATTTCCTTCTGTAACAGCCAAGTCCATGGGTTAAGGAGTTACCATGGGCTCTGGGAAATGTGAAGTGTCTTTCCTTCTGTCACAGGCTTTGTGTGTTTCTCAGGAACTCACTAAATGCTGGTTTTTAAATGAAATGTGGAAATACCAGTTGAAAGACTCGGTTGACAAATACTGAATTTTTTTGCACTCTCTCAGGCCTGCCAAGGTTATAAATATATGAAATACTGTGAACTCCTCAGCAACTACTGCAATGGGAGTTACACAGACAAATTGCAGAGGTATCAAGGTCTGGCAGAGAGTGGGGGGAAGTGTTTGGGTTGTTTAAAACTTCTGTGGTTGTTTCATGTAACGTTAGAAGGACAGATTTGTTTCATGTTGAGGAATCCAGTGTCCATGTCTCTGGAATTGGTGAGGATCTCAGTGCACACAGCTGCCTCATCTCCAGTGGGGTTTTCTAACAGTTGTCCTCTCTGGACAATGTGTGTCAGCTGCAATGGATCCTCCAGAAGGTAGCCACAAACATAGATGAAACATTGATCCAACACTTTGGAAATCACAAGGGGGGGAGGGAAGAAATATATATTTTGGTTTCTTTGATATATTGTGTATGTTCTTTAAAAGAAGAAAATGAAACTGTTCAGCACCCGCTACATGACCTAAACCAGTTTTTCAAGAAGTGAATTTCTATTGTGGCTAGGATGGTAACACTGGGTACTGTATGTTCATCAGGAAGATGCTTTGAGGCAGGCTGAAAACCAACCTTGCAGCTTTGACATGAATGGAGCAAACCCTGTGATTCAATGGAGTTGTCAGGTCTCCTGCTGTAGTTATGCTTAGACATCAGCTGCCTTCGCTGACCTCTGACTTGCCTCCAGTTGCTTATTACCAGACTTCTTTTGCTTCTCGTGACCCTTCCTGCTTTCTGCCTCTGTCTTTCACCTGTTCCTTGTCTTGAGGAGTCTCTGAAGCAGCCAAGCTTGGGATCAATAGGTACAAGTACTCTACAGAACAATGGAAATGCTGCTTGATTAAACGCTGCTGTTTAACCACCACTATTATTTCCTTTGGAACTGTCTTGACCCTTTACCCTTGAAAAGACTTTATGTCTACAAGTGGCTACTTACAGAAAATGCTGTTCCTTACCTGGTGATGTCACTACATACACTGCAAATATGGTGCAGAAAATGCTATTTGCTGGAGGGACCTAAACCAAATGCTATTAAAGGGCAGTCTAGTAGAAGTCACAGAACTTCAGCTCTGTGTGTGGCTTTTGTGGGTGTCAAAGTCTTTGATTAGGGATTGTGTACTCTGAGGGTTTAGTCCATCATTTCAGTTTAGTTGTGATGCTCCACTTCTGAAAACCATAAAGAGATGCATCATCCCATATCTGAATAACTACTGGATCAATATTCTTTGACATTTCCCTGTTTTGATTTCATGCTGCTTATGTTAGATGGATTTTTCCAAGGATGATTCAGTGACACTTCCAAAACTGATACAGATTTATAATACAATTAAAGATTCCAAAACAAAAAGTGATAAAGAATTTTCCCACTCTGTCAGACTTCATTGGATGGTGATTTTTAATTTTTTTTTTTTACTTTATTTCACCTGGACAGGCTTTTAAAGCCAGCATGGGTGACATTTCCCTTTCATGGCTGCAGTACAAGAAAGGTAGTTAGTGGTGTTTTTCCAGTGGTTTGACAATGATCTGCTCACTACCACTGGGAGATCTGAATGCTGGAAATAGAGATTATTGCATTTCCAGGGTGCAGGATAGTGGAGATGGAATAGATCACAGAGGTGACAAATTTATAATCTGTGGAGACAAAGCGTTAGCCACATCATCAGACAGTTGAAGCACAAAGTAGCATTAGCATCAGCTGTCAGCATTCCTGGAAGAGAGAATGGTGTCTGCCAGAGGCAGGGGAAAAGCAGAGGAGCTGGGAGCATTCAGCATGTTGTACAGTGCTCTACATATTGGCTAAAGACCTGGTGGTACACACTAAGAATAAAGAATGGCTGGTCCAGGGGATGGAAAAATTATCATAGATTTATTTGGTATCCACTGAGGTTTCTTTGTTCTGCAATATCAATCCATACTTTCCTTTGCCTTCAGCAAAATGCACTCATATCATGGTATGTATCATGCTCATTAAACTACTTGCAAACTTAGTGTGAACTAAAACTTTATCTAAAAGTAGACATTTAATATTAAAGGAGTCTAAAGACAGAATTCTCTCTTCTGTAAAATAATAGGTGTGTTATCCCAACAGGACTTCATTGTTAGTGGTGTTAGTACCATTATTGTCACAGCTTTATCTGTCATAAAGCTGGATTATAGAAATTTTGTTTGGAGGATCTGAGTGAAATAATACAGAAAATAAGAGGGGTTACCTGGCCAAATGGTCATAGCAGGAGGCCTGAGTGAGCAGATGCTTACACAAGTTCATGACTCAAGTCTTAAATGCTGTCAGCCTTATGCTGTTGAAGCTTTTCTATACCTATAGAACTTGATGGCTCCAGGGCTTGGTAATGAAGTACAAAGCCTTTTGTTTTCAGATCACCAGCTCAAATATGGTTCAGGTGGGTAGTGCCAAAGATCCTTCCCGTTGGGTGTCTGTGTTTGATGGCCTATGGAAAATGCTTTGGTTCTACAACCCTTGTAGGCAGGTAGGTATCACATAAAGCCACTGTGAGAGCTGACACTAATTGGTACCTTTGCTGGCATTTTTGGAGCAGCCAAAGATTAAATGGGTGTAGAAACTGAGCAAGATCCTGTCAGTTCTCAGAGCAGTCTAGACCATGGTTGTGAGGTGGTGATAAGGCAGTGAGTATCATGGCTGTCTTTGGGCAGAAAGGGGATGTCAGTCTGCTGCATCACTCTAGTGTTGACTTGCACTACAAGTTATGGTAAGGTGCACAGATAATCATGTGCTGGTGAGAGCCATGGTCCATTACTGGACAATGTCAACAGCATTGCATAAGAGGGAAGTGCCATGTGCTGGGAGGTCAAAAAATGGGTTGGAGGAGAGAAATTAAGATAATGAGAATAGAATTAAATTTTCTTGCATTTTCTCACTACTGAGGAGATCTTTGGGGCATTTTGACAGTTTCATTTGGTTATATTTTGTTCTGTTTATTTTCAGTTCTTAATGTATCATTGCTGTGGGGTTATTAAATTTTATGATGATGTTTAAAATAGCTAAAGCTGTCATTTCTTATGCTTAAGATGTTCTGTATAAACAGAAAAATTGGGATCCTTTTACACAGTATGCATTGTTTTCATATTCTTTGTCTTTGGTAAATCACAGCAGCCCCAGATTGGAGCAGTGCTTAAAGCAGATGTAGTAGTAGCAGAAGAAAATCCTCCTGTAAGTGACTTGGCTATCTCAGCCAATGGAGAACACTTGTAGAGGTGTGCAGCACCCCAACTTACTGCTGGTTCACCATACTCATGTCTCCATGTGGCTGTACTCTAGAGATTGTCCAGCCGGAGCTGATGGTGGGGAAGGCAGGACTCATGAGTGGAAGGGGGTTCAAGTGACATCAGTGTTATCATTAGGAATTGAGGTAAATAATGGGAACACAAAGGTATCTTGAGATGTATCGAAGGGATTCGCTCAGAAACTGGCTCTCAAAATGCAAGTTTTGTGGGAGAAACTAAGACAAGCTACCGAGTATTGCAGTAAAAACAGGAATACTGGGAGAAGAGAGTTTTCTGTTGCAAAAGGAAAGTTCTGAGAATTTTAAGAGCTACTAATAAGAGGATTTTCCACTCTTTCTACAAGTATAAGCTGAATGGATCCATCAGTTCTGCCTGTGCATGTGCTGATGTTAGATTTAGCTGGAGATTATTCTGGAGGGCATTTTTTGTACAAGTTTAGGCAATAGTATTAAAATTTTTGCCAGTTGTTTTTAGGCAAGTAAACACTTCCCCATTCTTAATTTCTTACGTTTACAAATGTCAGCGTTTGGTCAGTCTGAAAAATATTCTTACAGAATTAGTTTTGATAACATAGTAAAGATGGATTTGAACAAGTGCTCAGGAAATGTAAAGTAATCCATGTATCCACTCCAGGGTAGATGACTCGCCAGCATGTTTATTGTTAAGGTATGGTTTAATATATATATAAGGTCTAATTATTTTATATTAGGCCATCCTGAAAGCATTTTTATGGTTGGAGATATGGATAATCCCCAAATCCAGATGTTTGTGTTAGGGATTGAAGGAGAGGTTGCAGGAGCAAAACGGAGGAAAGGAGAAGGATTTGAGAAGGGAGAGGACACAATGTTGGCAAAGGATTTTTAACTGTTTTCTTGCCTGTAGGTGACACTGTTGCATCATTTATCTGTACATTTTCACATATCTTGTCCAGGGACAAAAAAAAGTTTCATTAAAATAATTTGAGAGAGATTCTAATAAATACATTACACTAATGATTCCTTAAGCCTTGGCTAGAGAGTAGAGTCTTAGATACAAGTGGATAAATGGCATGTTCTCCTTCCCAAAGATGGCAGCAGTTTATAAGATTATTTCTGATTAACTAGCTCACCAGCATTGCATCTTCAGTTCAGTATTCCCTTGACAGGCAAGATGCTAAAAGGATTGCTCTACATGTTTCTAAAGACTAATGTAATAAACCAAGATGATAATATACTGATGAAAAAAAAAAAATCTTAATTTGCTGCTAAGTTATGGCAATATAAAGTTAAAATGTTTTTCTTTGCTCAAGTCATTTAAATTAATAATGTGTGCCATTAAGTGAAATCTCAGAGAGGATTTTTTTTCTCCTTTGCCATTAAGTCTGCTGGCTAGAGAGAAAATGAAATATTCTATGAGGCTTGAGCAATCATCTATCTCTAAGCTACAGTGTGCCTGCTGCCAGATGTTCAGGTGCTGGTGCTGCTGCTTTGACATGTATATCTCTTCCAGGCAAAAAACCCCAATATATACATCAGTCCAGGTGCAAGGTGGCCTTGCCAGCAAACCTGCCTCCTCCTGGCTGTGACACTCCTCCACTCCCCGTCAGAATGTGTACGTTAGGAGGGGATTGCAATTAACCCCTGGAAAGCACGGGTTTCACTCAAGTGATGTGCACAGTAATGATATTGTTAGCTTCCTTAATTTCCAGTTTCACCATCAATTATGCCATGTGTTTCATCCAGTTGGTGCTACCCTCCCAGTGTTAATTATAACCTACAAGACTGTTACAGTTAATTTTATGGCAAGCATATTGTCTCTTCAAGGCTCCGCAGCAGCTCATAAATTATCTTGAAGGTAAAATGTAACTTGGGGAACTAGTTATGAAAATTCCATCCATCTCGCTTAGGAGGTGCAGCTGCTACTGTCAGCTGCCTCGCTGCTGCATTGTGAAGGAATTATGGTGGGTCAGGTTGAAGAGGCTCAGCCCAGGCTGTCACTGAGGAGAAAGGCTGTCCTGGCCCTGTCAGACAAGTACCTTCTGCCAATCCCTTGTGGCTTCGCTGCGCAGGCAGTAAAAGGCAGGCGGTGCAGGTGGATGGTCCCCAAGCTGTCTCTATTCATTACTTTACAGAAACTTGGTGTAGGTAGGCAGGTACGGAGACCTTTTCACTGTTGTCATAATGTTAGGCATCATCTGCAAAGTGCAAGATAGATAACTCTATAACTATCTGGCGGGGCTGGGGGAGCGGGGAGAGGGTGATTAGTGCCCCTGCGATAGCTCGCTGGTTGGTGAAGTGGCTGGGGGTTTAATTGGGGCAGTGGCTGGGTTTGGAGCAGCACAGCTGGTCGCTTTTATTCCGCACAGCACAATACGAGGAGGTGCAATCTCCCTGCAAAGTCATTTGTGTCGGGGTTTCACTTGAAAGGAATTAGCATGGCTTTATACTGGGATTATTTATGACATCTCCGTGCCTGTGTCCTGCTTTTTGCTGAAGGAATTGCAGCTACCAATTCCCTTTAAAAGGGGGAAAAATAGGAACAAACACAAACCCGCCCACTACTCGGAACAATGAGCTCGTCATTCAGTGTCATAATTTTGTAGTACTCTTGTATTATTACTCTGATGCCTTATTCTGCTCTTCACAATAGTAACACAAGACTGCTATGAAAATATAATGCTTTATTCTGCCACCTCTCCCTTTGAATATCTGGTCTTTCAGTAGTTTGAAATGCTGTCAAGCTTTGGGTGTTCCTTTAAGAACGAAACCCAAGTACAAATCAAATTTCCTGAGAGGCTTTTTTCCCCTTCCACTCTTTTACCTTTTGAAAGGACTTCTGTGTTTACAGTTTTGTTTCCTAACCTCATTTACAGCTGGGAGGGCATATGAGAAGGAACCCTGAAAGCTGATACTGAACCTATTTCCATAGGCAACCGCTGTGCAGATGTGAATGTACAGACCCATTGTGAGGAGGAACTGTTGGGGATTCAATTGAGGAGAAAATGAAGGAAACCAGCAAGGATAATGCATCTAAATAGATATTGCTCATTTGTTTGGACAGTTTTCGTTCAGTTTTAATTAGTTTCGATCGTTCTTTATACAGGGAGGAAAAATTCTCCAAATAATGCTGACTTATCAGAGGTCCAGTTTACAAAGCAGGGAGAAAAGGTTGAGAGAGTGCAAATTAGTCCACTTCTAACTCCTGTCCATTATTGCTCCTCCCTTGGACTTTACAGTAGATGTGCCTTGTGATACCTTTTAGAGGTCCATTCTTTTCCCAGAGTCAACAATATACATTCCAATGTATTCAGAGAAGAAACTCCTCAGCTTCCACTGCCCCCAGTCCTGTGTTTCTGTTTAGTTTATAGCTGTGCATTAGGCACAGCCTTGGGCAAAGTGAGGTGTAAAAACAGGATTGCCTCAAGAGCTGGCCCAGAGGCATTGCTGCTCAGCAGTGGAGTTCCTTCTGGGCTTCAGCCTTTCCTTGTCTCACAGAAGATAGGGGAAAAATTGTAAGTCTTGCTAGAATAGACCATTTAATGCAGGGTTGCTTCACTTGGTCACCTCTGTCATTATCTGCTACACTGTAGGATGTCAGTTACTGTACAGAGATCATCCATCAGTGATGGCCAAGCCATGCTTCCATTGGGGGGTGATTCCTGCGTATGATTCTGTATCAGAACAGGGAGGGATCTGCAGTTGCTGTGGCATAATTCTCAATTTGTGATGAATTTCTATAGACAGAGGAGTTTGGGGACAGGGAAGAAGTCTGAGAATTTTGGTGCCCCATACTGGTTTCTAAAGGGATAAGATGGCTGCTGAGTATCTGAAAATGTAACACTTATTTTGCTTAAAATTGTGTGGAAGTCTCTGGATTATCCTAACAGTCTCTTCCCAGATGGATTTTACACCATTGCAATATTGTTGAGTTCCAGAGAGTTACTCTTGATTTAAGTTAGTGTTAGTGAGAAGAGACTTGGGGCACAGATCCTGACAAATATCCTTCCCATTGGCTTGTGATGGAATCTCAGGCTTCTGTTGTGACACTGCTCCAGGAAGACACATCTGATTGGAGAGGTCTTTCTGATTTGGCACATAGTGGTCATCACCAAAGTAATTCTCTTTTAAATAAAATAAGTCTCTTTTGTGCATTGACTAAATAAACTTTATTCAGCATAAAGTGCCTTTGTTTTGGCTCTTGGCCAACATCAGTAGGAAAAGCTGTATTTGGAGTGGTTGAACTATGTAGTGTTGCAAACTTGGGTTTTAGGAATATGGATTAAAGTAGCTGTAAAATAATGGAGGAGAGGACAACTTAAGAGCTGGATCCAGACCACTCAGTTCTATCATCAACCCAAGAAGAAAATGAATTTTCAAAATAGCCTCAGTGTTAGTCATTAGATTTTTTTTTTTAAAAAAGTTAGGAAAAAGGGATTTTTATGCTTTTAGTCTTATTTATGACACAGAGAACTTGGGCTTTTTTTGTAGAAGTAATAATTTAAAAGGACACAAATTCAAATGAAGTATGTTTGCCAATTAATTGCACTATCAGCCAAATTAATTTCAAAGAAAAACAATTGTAGCTCAAGTACATGTGCACATCAAAGGGATTTAAGTCATTGGGCTGTGTGGAGCAGTTTGAAGCTTGGTGCTTCAAGATGTATAAAGAAAAGAAATCACAATTTTTAATATTGTTGTATTAAACATGGTTTTTCAAGTGTTCTGTTTATTAATAGTTAATTTTAGGTTAATTATTATGGGAAGATCTCTGAGCACATTAAATCTTGTGGAGCGCTGTGTAGAGGTGACCATTTGCTCATTCAGTTCACCCATGAAAACTGGTTATTGATCCTGCTTATCCCCCTTATTGTACTTTAGGATGTGTTGATATGAAGGAATTTCTTTGTTTTATTTCATCTGTTACTCTGAGATGGAAAATCACCATTCTCCACTCCCATTTTAGGGCCTTCTGAGCTATTTGCTCTCACATATATCTATATATCTATCTATCTATATCTATATATCTATATATATAAAAAATACCTGTTTTATAACACGCCTTGGGTGAGAAGCTTCAAACTTTGAGTAGGGTTGCTAGACTATCAAGAATCCTGTGCAAATTTATCTGTGTTATTAAAGATGCATGATTAAGATGATATGTATTTGGTTCCTGGCTTAACAAGCATTGAACAAGATAATTTGAAGAATGTGGATGGTCTATTTGAAGGAACATGGCTTGGAACACAATAAATAAAATCACTGAGGTGTCTGAATTTTCACATGTTTGAATCAAGCTGCTTTAAGTCTGGCTTCCTACATGAATTCAGATTTATTTTTTTTTCCACTAGTCTTTCAGTTTAACAGTGCACACAAGGACTTTGGAAAGACACACTCTTGATTTGCTGGATTTGGGCTATATTTAGCCATTTCTCTCTTCTGTAGAAGGAAATCCTCTTGGTCTCCCTTCAGAGTGTTTTGAAAGAAACCAACCAAAAAAAACACATAATAAAAAAACCCAAACCCTTGAACTTCATAGAGCATCTACATTTATGAAATCCAGAACTTACAGATTTTAGTGAGACAAAAAAATAAAAATATACACCTTAACATGCTAATAACATAGTTGCTGATCTTGTAAAGTGCTGCCTGATCTCTGCACACTCTTAACTGGTAACTGCTATGGAAAATACTAATCTTTCCATGTTTACTCATTTTGATATTTGTGCACAACTTTTAAAAATGTATCAGTTATTATGAGGTGCAATTGATGATGGATACACAAAAATAATTTGGTTTGCCTGCTCTTTTTTTTTTTTTTTTTTGCTCAAAGCCTGACCTATATTGAAGTGTATTTTTTTTTTTCTGTCACACACACACAAAGCTACAAGATTTATTGGCATTTGTATGGAAAAAATGAAAGGATTTTCATGTTTTGTAAGAAACTTAATACACTCTCACAGATGGCCCAGCTCAGGTGTGATTTTAATTATGAGATAAAACAAAGCCCAACACAGTAGGAAGTAGTCTTAATAAACGGCCTGAAGCTTTTGTCTTCATGTGTCAAAAAGCCTTTTTATTGCCTGATGAAAAATTTTTTTTACTAGCTGTTTCTAAAAATGCTTGAAAAAAAATACAAGGGCTTCCAAAGTTCAAGTGAATTATTTTTTTTGGTCAAGTAAAAAATAAGGGTTTAATTTTTTATTTTTTTTTTTTCCTTCTTCCATTTCTTTTTTCTTCCTAATAAGTTTAGAGGATGTCTGGCAAATGATAGGAAAAATGCATTAATAGTAATTAGACATTCAAGGATTTATTTATAAATAAAATACTTTTCTAATTAGATGTTTGCCCATGTATCACATCACTAGTAACAAAACCTGAGCATTTCTTAAGCCTGGCTTAAACTGCAGCATCAAACTAACATTAATTTAAGCCCTGCTATGGCATTCAACCTTCATTATTAAAACACAGATAGTCTAATGCTGCTGTTAAATATTACTAATAAATTACAATAACGTTGCACTGTCTTTCCCTTAGTGGGGAATTACGAGGAGCTCATGTTAGGACCTCAGTGTCCTGACATAGTTAATTATCCATAGATAATGGTTTTCAGCAGTAGCTCTTCAGAACACCCCAACCTCACCGGTAAGGGCTTCATAAATATTTGCAGCCTCAGGTGCAGAGCTCCTCTCCTCCCCTCTCCTCTCTCCTCTCTCCTCTNCACCATACATCACCTCCCAGCTCCCATTTGTTGTGGCAAAGCTAATGGGGCAAATGGCAAGTTTTACAGCCCACGTTCTGCTGGGCTGAGCTGTGTGGGGCAGATATGCTGCCTTATCTCCCATCAGGCATCCCTCTTTTCTCATACAAACATCTCACCTCAAACTTCTGGGGGTCGTTGCTTGAATACTTTATATATTGATAAAAGTATTTAAAAAGTGCGTGTAGCCACTGTCACCACCGATGCTGGAAACAGATGGTTCACAATTGAATTCTGTAGCCATGAGCTTATTCTAGGGGATGGTTATTTGTAATAATTATTTCCATGGTAGGACAGTGAATAGTGTGGGCATAATGAGATTTTGCAAGTAATACAGGTTAGAGATATTTTTAATAATAATAATAATAATAATAATTTGTTGATGTTGTTGTTGTTGTTGTAGTTATAGTTATTGTCATTAATGTTATTGTTGTTGTCATCGTTGTTATTATTATCATTGTTGTTGTTATAATTATCGTTGTTATAATAATTAATATATAATATATTACATATAGAATTATATATAATTGTTGTTATTATTATTATTGTTATAATTGTTCTTGTTGTTGTTATTGTTATTGTTATTATCATTGTCATTATTGTTATTATTGTTATTATTATTATTATTATTGTAGTTGTTGTCGTTGTTGTTGTTGTTGTTATTGTTGTTGTTGTTGTTGTTGTTGTTTCTGTGTGGTTGAATATATCCTGTGGGAGAAAGTATCCATAAACTTCAGGTAGCTGTGCATCACCTTAAGGTGTGGCCTGGAATATTGGGTGATTCTCATCCAACATCCCCTCTTTAATTGCTGCTGAATATTGGAGTGAAAGGAGGAAATGCTGGGTTGATGTTTGTGGAACTAAAGCCCCATTCAGAATGGGGCATTCTAGCAGTGGTGGGATTTTTGTGCTCTTTGGTGGTTAGTAGTCAATAAGCCTCTCTAAGCAGTCAAAGTACTAGTACTCTTTTCAATGTTGCTCAACAAATAGTTTAATATTCAGTCAAAAAAAAAAATTCTTCACGTTTCCCCTGTATATCTCACTGCTTTCAACAAAGGTCTTAAGGGAAAGTTATTTGGTGTTTGTCAGAAGTTTTCTATTCTCTGCTTCCCCCTGCCCTGCCATCTGTATATCCTTTGTCCCATTGGGATATCCATGGGATATCCAAGGTGTATCCCATTTTTGGATTTTAAGAACTACGTTGTATTAATGCATCTCTCTTCTATTCATATTCATCAAGTGTTATGAGAAGGTACAGGAGAAATGGTAATTTTTAGTAAATGAATAATGAGGTATTTTAAGCTCTTGATCATGTGCTGCGTGTGGGAGCCTTTGGAAGAAGAGTGTGTGGTCCATATTCTGTAGAATTTATAGGCCAGTTTAGGCAGGGAAATTGATCTTATCTGTCTTGCCCTGTGTGCATCATCCACTGTGATGCTCAGTTAATTTACTGCTAAATGCTCTATCCATGTTTTATCTTTTCTGTGGTTTCTAGGAATTCAGTTATTGATGCATAGTTGCCTTGGCTTACCTGGGTTGTGTAAAGCATCCTCAGCACTGGTTGGCCTGGGCTCTGAGGCACTTCTAACTGGTTTCTGGTCATCAAATCCACATTTTATTTAACTCACCATCCAGCAAACAGTGCAGTGACTGCAGGAAGCTTTGTGTTAATACTACTGGGAGCATTATGTGTCAATTAGTTATGATTATGATGGTGCTTATTCAGAAACCAGTTAGGGCTTTAGTACAAACCTTGAGGAAGGAGTTTGCATCTCATGTGCAAGAGATTGTGTCTTTCTACATGTTCATCTAATGCTGTTGAGGGACTCTAAGTGAAACAGAAGCTGGCAATACTGGTCTGTTCTACTCTCACAGGTGCTGTGTTCTTCTGCACTGGATGTGAGGAGTGCTGAGGGCTAACATGGCCTGGCTATCTGGCCAAGAAGTCATTAATGTCAGAGAAAAACCCCCAAGTAAACCAAGGGTGCTGTTTTTAAGAGGTGACAGACTCAGTCCTGAGTAGTACATCTCCCCATCCAATAGAAGACAAAAGGCAGTGCTTGCTTCCCCTTCATTTTTATTGGTACCAACCTAAAAGTTACTTGAAAACCACACATGTGACTCTAGGATTAAAACTCAGCATTAATATAACTGCAATTATATACCTTTTTAATTGAGTGCACTCTAAAATTCTGCTGGTAACCATTCTGTTGTAACCTATGCCCCCTGGAGTCATTAACAAAATGTAACTGATATTCATCTCTTTTTTAGGGGTGGGGGGGATTAATCTTCAATATAATCAAGGCAAGAAGCTTTTGGCTCACAACAGTGAACGTTTTCGATCCTTTGTTGTCAGATCCCCCAATTTTCTCTCCAGCAGACTGAGATGAAACAGAAAACTGATCTACCGAGCCACTGGAATTGCAGCCTTGTAATTTAGAAATATCCATTTTATCCCTTATAATTTCTTCACTAAGATTCTTCAGTCTGAATCTGATATAGGTAGGAGCCAAGACAAACAGTAACCATTTATAGTCGTTCAGCCCAGTGTAGATTTCACTAGAATGGAAAGCCAAAGAGTTCTTGGCTTTGTTTCATGTGTCTTACAAGGATAGAAAGTGCCTTTAAATGGTACCACTCGCCATAGCTGCCTGTTCCTGTAACATCTGCAAGCTTTTATTTTCAACAGCATAAAGATGTGAAAAGACTTGTGCAGTAACCCTCTTCATTTACCAGCTGAAGAGCTCGATGAAAGGTCCTTTAACTGACTAGAAATAGTGTGCACTATCTCCAGCCCTTCCAGCAGGAGCTGGAATGCAGGGATACAGCAATGCCATCCATGTGCTTATGGAAGGGCAGGTGTCCATCTGCTCGTGTGGGGCTTTGCCCTCAGTGCTGACATCTCCAAGAGCTTTGACCTTTGGAAATGCTTGTGAGCACACACTGACTTGCCCTGGTTCTGAAGAACAAGTGCTGCAGCAGGTAGTGTTTGCAGGGCTGAGCCATAAAATTCCTTTTCTAATTAAGCTGTTTACTTGTTCTGGAGAGATTTGCCAGTAGCTAGCATAGCTTATGGTAAGTGTTCTGCTTGCCTGGCACAGAAGTGGAAAATGTATTTATTTTGTTCTAGAAATCTTAGCCACAGAATGAGAAAAACTACCAAAAATAAACTCTTCCCCTCATTTTAATAGGTTATTGCCCTACCACCCAACATGCATGTAGGTGCACACCTGATTTCCTGGTTCATACATTGAATTGATACGTAGAGAGTCCCTCTAGTGTTAGAGTATCATTCAGGTTTGGTCTTGTCTTGCCCTTTCCTCCTGCATTCTAGATAAGGTGAGATGCAGAGCAATGGTGTGATTGCTCTGTACCTCCAGAAAGGTCTTTTCAAGATAGCTTAGGCTATTTATTCTACTTTATGTAGCACTTTGAAACTCCTACATGAAATTGCCGTGCAATATATATGTAACATTGAAAAAGAACCTTCTGTCTGCAAAACCAGGATGGCAAAAACATTTTAGTACCATTTTTTACCATTTAAAGAGTTTTGAATGCTGCTGAATACCTTGGAATACCTGTTGTTAAATACCTTTGCAATACATGTGTATAATGTACAGAAAAATACTGTGACAGACTATATAGAGAATGTGTCCCCCACCAGAGTGTATATATGAGAAGGGTGTAATTAGTTTTGAATCAAAATAGAAGAAATAGTAATAAAGTGTAGTTTAAATGCATGTCACAAACACACTTTGCATATTTTTCTCTCTGTTGAAGAATCAAGTACTTATTTCTTCGTGTAGCACATTATCTTATTTTCTCTCCTCTGCTTCTCTTAAAATGTTTGCTCTGAATTTCCACTCCCAATCACTGAATGGATTTCCAAGACCATAATACTCCTGACTCTCAGTACTCCAGAAATGCCCAACAGTCCTTCATCCATATAAATGACACAGAAACAGAAGTACTTGCCTCTGTAGAAAGGTACCTTGTGTGGAGGAAATTGCAAACTAAATAACCTATTAAATAGTTTAAAAACACATAATTTTTTTGAGAAACCCATTAATACCAGTTATTAAAGCAGCCAGCCTAAAATGCCCACTTCTAGTGTCAGGGCGAAGATGCCATTTGAATTGGTAGTCCATCAAAACCTGAAGTTTTCATAATGTCACTGCCCTAATGACCCTAAGCTTTTCTAAACGGTCATTGGCATGCTTGCTAAACTCCCAAATTTAAAGGTAATATTGCCCATGAAATTGTATTCTTTGTTTAAAGTCACTTCTGAGGAAAATGGCTAATCAATAAATAAAGAGTTAAGACTACATAAATGGTCAGAGGGCTGGAGCATGTCTCCTATGAAGAAAGACTGAGAGAGTTGGGGTTGTTCAGCCTGGAGAAGACTCTGGGGACACCTTATTGTGGCCTCTAAGAAAACTGGGGACAATCTTTTAAGCAAGGCCTCTTGTGACAGGACGTTGGGGTGATGGTTTTAAACTAAAAGGGTTATTGAGAGTAGGAAGACATGTATTACTATGAGGAGGGTGGCCCAGGTTGCCCAGAGTGGTGGTAGAAGCCTCATTCCTGAAAACATTCCAGGTGAGGTTGGATGGGGTCTGAGCAACCTGCCCTAGTTGAAGATGTCCCTGCTCACTGCAGGGTGGCCTTTGAAGGTCCCTTCCAATCCAAACTATTCTATGATTTAATGGCCTCGAGCAAACGACTGCATTCTGGAGAAATACATTTGGAAAGGGTTGCATCAAAATCTCTTCAGATGAAAACAAAGAGTTAAGCTCAGAGCATTCCACATAGAAGTAATCAAATGGATTCCAAACTAAGGAATTAATATTTAGTTACTGTCCGTATTTTACTCTGGGGATAGATAACCTTAAGATGACCTTTCCACATCTGGGGTCAAGTGCTAGCAAAAGTTGTCTCATGCTCAGGCTTCCTCTGGGCTGGCCCTTCTGCCAGCCATGTAAACAGATGCAGGCATTGTTGCTAATGACAGGTGATTATAAGTGGCACGAGTGCCAAGGTAATTAAACCGTGCCTTGACAGGAACATTTGGTGAGATGGTATTTCAGCATTAGAAAGATTGTTGCAACACATTTTTTCCCTGCTAGGCTCTAGACCTGGATATCATTCATTCTGATTCTTTGGCTGGGGAGCTCCAAAATCTGCTGCCTGCTTTAGGTGCAGGAGCATCCAGGGTAGGGCACTGGGCAGGAGTAGCAGGTTGGGTAGAGCCCGTACCTATGAGGGGGGTTTGGAGCTCTCAATTGAAGCAGCTGCTTCTAAGAAGGCTTTTAGCATCTAAACACAGCATAAAAATCCAGCATGCAGGGATGGGAGATGTATTATCTTCCTTTATGACAAGATAAGGGTTATTGTGCCAGATTTATTAGTGGCTGAATTATTGTGCTGCTCTTTGTTATATATTTCTTACTGGACGTCTTTACTGCTTTTACTGCTGCAAATTGGAGCTTCTAAATCTATTTGAGATTTTTTTTTTTTTGGTGAATATACTTCACAATGAAATACAGATTATCCTCCAAGTGAAAATAATGGTTGCTTTAAAAATAATGTACTTAATATTAGAACTTTTATGAACTTCAGGCAGTATATTCTCAGATCTTCATGGAGCAATTTCCTAGTTTAAGGTGGTTTTGTTTGCTGTTCACATTTCTTTTGCTGATAGTGAATAGTGCTCAAGTTCCTTATTGATCTTGGAATTCCTAGCAACTCCTTATTTAAAATTAATCACTCTCATATTGCATGAGAGCTGTGGAAAAATATGGTTTAATCCTATAATTGAATCAAAATTTATTTGATAAAATGTGAGATATCTAGTTTATTTGTCCATTATTCTGTGTGAAATTCATTATAATCCTAGGATGGAAGCTAACTGTTCACACTATTGGTATTCCTTTGGTATTTCCCTCAGCCCTGAAGCTCTGAGTCTTTAATATTATAATCTCAGCGAAAATTTTGGACTTCCACCAAATTTGGGAGAACAAGTTAATCCTGTTTATTTTTTATAAAATGGAAATAAATTATTTCTCTCCACTGGTTGGTGTGGACACCACTAAAGCAGTGCAAGAAACAGCTACAAATAATGGACTGTAGCTCTTACTATTTGAACTGGTTACCCAGCGAAGGGTCTTGGGAGCCTAGGAGCTCTTTAATTAAAAGCTAATTCTTAGAAATTAACTTTTAAATCTGATGAAATCAATTTTCACATCAGATACTTGAGGAGATTCAGTTAAATGACTTGTTAGATACCTTGCTGCCACATTCTTCTGAAAAGAATAAAATCCAATCATACCCATTGAGATCACAATGAAATTTTCCATGGCTTTTGTCACTTTTTCTCCCCTATCTCCCAGTTCAAGTCTCTCAGCTTTCCATCCATTTCTTCTAATGAATATTATTGTGCAATTAATACATTTGTACAATTTTAAGCCCCTGGGCTGAGTCAGATTCTGGCAAAATGTGCATGGTGCAAATGAATATATCCCATGAAGTCCAATGTGGTGGTGGTGAGTGGTGAGCCTCAAACACAGCAGAGGGCACCTACCAAACTCTGCTCATGTCTCTATGGAAAAAAATAAATCAGGGGCTGACTTGGAAGGGTTATAAAGCTGAGAAGTGGGAGGATAACTATGGCAAGTTTGCCTTTTGAATTTCTATGTACAGGAGGAGCATTTCAGAGCTAGGGTGTGTTCCCCTTTCAGCATATCAAAGGGCATGCAAATTATGCTCCCTGTTTGTGAGTAAAGAAGCTGTAGAAGATTTGGATGCCTCTAGTTAAGGGAGGTGTAATACTTGTCAAGCCTATCAGAAATAAAACCAGTATTATATTTAGGTCTAGTATTAAGCGTGTGCGTTTATGCATGTAGTACAGTATAGAACTTTTTCTTATGTGCAAATAACCTTGGGGCTGCCAGTTTGTTTTATTTCTGATGTTGCCTGCTAGTCCCTGAAGCAGATAAACTATGGATTTTTTATTTTTATTTTTTTTTGATCTTCCATTTGCTGGACTTTCGTTATATCGTGGTTACAGTCACATTGTCAGCACATAAAATGTTAAACATCACTGGTCTGAAAGAAGCTTCCATTGTCTTCTGCTTGTGGTGCCTGGGGATTCTTTCTAGTCTTGCAGTGGTGGTTCTGTCAGTGTAAGATGTCATGAAGCATTTCTCAGTAATGACAGACATTGAATATGAGTGACAGGAACTCTGACCGAGTGAAATGGGTTCAATTACCAGCCATGTAGGGTTACCTGAGATAAAACCAAATGGTCCAATTGTGCTCCGTTTTGACCCTTTGACTCCCAACTACCCGGCAGCAAAGACAAATGGCTGATTAACCATCCCCTAACCCTCCTTTTCTCTGATAAACTTGTTTGGATTTCCTTGTCTGAATAAAAATCTGAGTGTGGCATGTTTCTAAAAAGGAAATATGATAGGAAAACAATGGGTCCTGGTGCTAGTCATTTTCTTCTCTTACCCACACAAACCAGAAAGTTGTCATTCTATCTTGGAATGTATCTAGGACACAGTGTCCAGAAATCAATACAAGATAAATGATTGCTCTCTTAACCTCACCTTTCTTCTGCTGCAGCACTTATGTTGCTCCTGTTCACCTGTAGCCAACCTGACGCCAGGATAAATGAGAGAACCTGCCATGAAAAGTATCTTCTGGGGTTTTTTTGTGTGTTGGAGGG
>VYZX01005380.1:42700-83763 GCA_013401335.1 Brachypteracias leptosomus
GGGGGCAGGTTTGCAGGCAGCACTGAGTGCTGTTTTACACTTGTTCTAGTCCAGTGCCTGCAGCTCCCAGATAGAGTTATAGTAAGCTCTCTAATTAAACTGTCGCTGCCTGCCCTCCCTTGACTGCCTTTACAAAGTCATTTAACTAACAGACATTCCTGACTATTAAAGCTGGGAGCAGCATGTCTCCAGCACTGCAGAGAAAATGAATGAAATTTGTTAATCTCCACTGACACTTGAGCCGAGATGTTCCACTAAGGCTTGTTGCACCTGAACTTTTTCTTTCTTGTAATTACTTCTCGTGTTATTATTTTATATAATAAATTGGAGGGAAATTTCAACAGGTATTAAATTATTCAAGCTGATTTATGGATGCTGAGTGAATAATCACATTCATCTTGTGAGTTCTTCCAAAGCACGTTTCGGTGGGTGTTCAAGGGTTGTGCTGGTAGGATACTGTTGTAAGATGATGTATTTCCTTCATTTTTAAGTCTATACCCTTGTGGTACTGAAGGTAAACATCACCTTTGTGGGTTTTATCCACTTTTAATTGAAGTAAATCCATTGAATGAAAATGTAATACATTTTCAAGTAACACATCAACAGAATTACCTGGCGTTGGTAAAATTCCAAGGGCTCAAATTGCAGAGGATAATTCAGTTCTGTTTGAAGGACCAAACACTTTAAAAAATACATTTTGAGTTTCTTTTCCATCTCCTGTATTTGTTCCATGCTCTTTTTCTGTGATTCGTAGATTTCAAGACCAGGAAGGGCCCATTAGATCATCTAGTTTGTCCTCCTGTGTATGCTGAGGAATTGCATTTCTCTTGGCTGTCCCTGTATTGAGTCCAGTGATTTGTCTTTGGGTTCTAATGCAGCTTTCAGAATGGTGTCCATCGGTCAGAGGACACTGGGAAATAGAGAATCCCCCATTCCTCTGGAATTGAATTGAGGTGATCATCAGCCCCACAACTTCAAAGTCCCATTTTCTGTTTGAGTGCTTGACTTCATAAATCTTTCTGTCTCTAGTCCTTACTCTCATTTTCTCTACTAGACTGGAAAAACCCCACTAGTGTCCAGTGCTTTTTGTCTCCAGAAGTCCATATAGATGGCAGCCATTCCACTGCTCTATCTTGTTTCTGAGCAGCTTGGCAGCCTGAGATCTGGATGGGTCTTTACCTCGTGGTGAGGTTACATGCAGAGCTGCTGGTTTGGGTTCCAGCAGCTGTAGACACTGAATGTGATGTTAGCTCAGGGCTCTGCTCCACCTTCTGCTGTGTACTTTTAGTCTGGTAACTTCAGCAATGTGAAATTTCTGCAAGATGTTAAGTGTTTATCATCATTTTTGAACAGCAAGCAAAAAAATATTGTCCTCCTCTTTAGGAACTCATGGATACCTAGATACACAGTTCTTTTAAAAATCTTATACTTACCAGGTGATGGGTGATTTTTAATTCTTTGGATTCTTAGTGAACTCTTACAAATTCATCACTAGGTTGTGCTCCTTATTTCCAGGTTTGAGAGCATTGAACATTTCTGACTTGTCTCTAGTGTACTAGTAATACCTGGAGACCCAACTGACCCTTGGAGCTGTAGTTCAGCATTTTTTCTTCTTGCAGGGTGGGAAGGAAGATGTATTCTAAAAACACCTAAATATTCTCTCTATAGTATCTCATAGTGGTACTCAAAGTACCTCATAGAGGTACTTTCTTTAACTTCTGCTAGAAGCCAATAATGGTGTCACTAGAGCCTGACACTGCACTTTGTTGATATAAATCACTGGATGCCATTTCCAAGCAGGACATTTGGGTGATGATAGAACTGGTTCATCAGAGCTGGTTAAAGACAATTTATTTTCTCTGAATAGGATTTTTTAAAATTCACCTGGGGTTCATTTGCAGACAGATTGGGAGTAGAAGTAATATGATTTTGTTTGTAAGTGATACTTGAAAACCATAGTATAAGCTTCCTTATATAAAAAGTATTTTTAAGCTTGCTTTTAATGGCTTCTTGCATCTGCTGGATGGAACAGTACTGGGATTAATTTTTAATCCTGGAGGTAGTGGATAACCATGAAGTACCTGATTCACTTCTTTTCTATATGACTGCCAGTGTATCTGATGCACTTTATTTTGCTTTGTGAAATAATTCATTGTTTTTTTCTGTTCAAAAACGCTGCTCCTCCCACATATCAATGAGGTTCAAGGCAACTTCTGATTGCTGGGTATTATCTGCCCTCTGTTCTTAGGGTTTGTTCTTTGCAGCTAACAGCAGCCAACAAAAATACTGTTTGTTTTCTTTGTGAAATAGGATTTGGGTCGTATAGGATTAGATTTCTTTAAATAGGTGGGTCATGACCAGTTTTAATTCTGTTTGTGCCAGAAGCAGCTTGGATATGGCTCTTTTTTTTCTGGGTTTTTTTTTTTCAAGAGAAATTAATGCTGAATTTCAGAGTGACTCAGCAGAAAGCTGTTGTGACTCTCTCCCCAATATGCAGAACAAGAGACCTACATCTCCAGGAAGCTCTCCAAGTCTTTCCCCTTCTCATAAGAGTTTCTTAATTCCTCACAGCTTTTAATAACTCTGAATTTGCATCCCCAGTGCAGGTTTTGTGTCCCATTGTGCCCACTCAAGCAGAGCTCTTCCAGTTAATGATGTGGGGCTGCAGAAGAGAAATGTACTGAGGTTTTTTTGTATTTAGAAATCCCTGTTTATTTTTGAAAGAAATCAAGTATCAGTTTGTTTTGTCTCGTTGTTTTGTGTTTGGCTAATTTAGTGTATTTTAAGTAGATGTTGTAGCCAGCTCTTTAGGGCCATTCACAGAATGTTCTACAAATGAGTGTTTGCAGCACCAAAATACTAGAGAGCAGTGGCAGCAGCCAGAGGGAGAAGGAGGGGTAAAAAAAAGAATCTTTATTTCCAAATCTAAAGTAAATATATATCTGCATAACTCCTAGTCCAAACTTCTATGTAGTAAGTAATCTTTTCTAAAAACAAGAAATATTTAATTAGCATTTGACCCTGGAAGAGAGTGAACATTTATCTGCCAGTCATACATTGACTTTTTTTTTCCTTAATGTTATTTCTACATTTTGATAATATTCCTTTGCATTCTTTCTCTGCCTCCCTTTTCCTATTTCAGCCTTTTACTCAGACCATTATAATCTAGCATTGTTATTTGCAGGAATCAATTCTTTGAGTGTTAGTTCTTTGGTTCATATACATTCATTTTTCTGTTGGTTGATGGATAATACACATTTCCATGCTTTGGTAGCACCTCGTTCTAATGCAGACTTCTTCAAGGGTTCAGGTTGTGAATCATGCTCTATAAAATTAAAAAATAAGGTGTATGATTCAAGGGTATAGTCTCAAGATCTACCTATGGGCTAGAAAAATCATCCTGCAGTTGCTTATATGTTGATTATACTTTTGGAAGGGTAGTTTGGATATTGTGGTATATTCACTATTCTGGGTTTGGGGGATTTTTTAGCTGTTAGTCTTCACTTTAATATTTGTAGCAATTCTTGTGTTCAATTCAGTGTTCTAAGGTAGTTGGAATATATTAAATGGGTATAAAAATAAGTATAGGGCAGGTTTTTTTCTCTCAGCTTTTAGGGGGCTGTATTTAAAACCAAACCAAGAAAAAAACCCACTACCCATTGTTACTTCTTAAACTACATTTTAAAACAATCAGACCCCAGGGTCTGCAAAAGGAAGCACCACTTAATGCACATGTCAGGAGCACAGGGGATTTACTGCATTACTCTGAAAGGTACCTTGCATGGTCCCTTGTGGCTGCCCAAGTCTATTTGTGTCTCAGGAGAAAGGGCTGGAACTGTGGAGGGAAATTTTTTTTTGTAGATACTTATTGTACTGAAAAGCCGATTTAGTTATTTTAAAAAATTTTTTATTTTATTTTTTTACTCCTTTAAATGGTCATCGACTTGCAGAGTTAGGTCACTTCTTGGGTATTTCACTCAATCATCCTATAGAGAGACTGCTGGAATCAGGTCCATAGGGTTGAAATACTGGAAAAAGAATTTGTTAATGTATTTTCTGGTTCAAATAATAAGATAATTTTTAAAATAACATCTTAGACTTAAGTAAAAGATGATAGGAAAGTGAAGAAACTCACGGAGGAAAAATGCTTCTACATTTTTTGGGAGGGAGAGCAAGTTAGAAAATTGCTGACGTAAAGGAAAAGCCCAGTTAACATATAGGCAGGACTTGGGGTAGGAATACAAATGGTTCTGGTCAGGAGGGGAATTCTCTCACCTGTGAATTCATGCCAACAGCATCATTTCAGAGTAAAACTCAAAGTTAACTTGATAGATTTCCTTAATTTACCCATACATCTTCACCCAAGAAGCCTTGAACCCAGAATAACCTTAGAATACAATAAATGAAACTATGGGAATTTAAGTCTCTGATAAAGTAAGTAAATTTCCAATGAGTTGCACTTGCTTGTAAACATTTGCATTCAATCTCTCAGAAGTATCTTGAGGACACCAGCTCTATCCTGTGGTTGCTGAGATGCTGAGGAGGCTGTTGGGTGGTTTTATTAAGGCTCAAAAGGCTCAATCAGTAGATCCAGGAGGAGAATTGTGTGTATGTACATCAGGCTAAAGATTAGCCTCATATGGTCTCTGTTCTAAGTTATAAATAACATTATTTCTTCCCCGACTGCATTTAGTAGCTTGACATCATCTGACATCATCTCAGAGGAACCCAGTTTTGGCTTTGGTCATGTTGCTGCCATGGTTTTTGCATGTGGAAGAGGGAATGCCAATACCCAGCAAGAAATATATGCAAGAATTAGTAAATATTTATAGTACACGTAAACTTTGACAACTATTCTGTGATTTTTGTATTTTCACAAAGCATCAGATGCTAACCTGTGTCTTAGCAAGCAAGTTGGATCCTATTGAATAGGTTTCAGGGCTGAATATAAGAATAAAAGACATTTTTTGTGCTAAAACAAGATTGTTACTGTTGAGCATAGTCTTAATTCAGCTAAATTTTTCTGCTTTAGAGGAATTGATGAAATTGTCCTGGGTTTTAAAACATTTTCCTGGATAGACTTAAATGAAGAGGTAATAATCCTTGGTTTAAATGCAATGTACTCTGATTAGAGCAATTGATTTTTATAATTCATTGTCCATATAAAGGACTGGAAAGGGAAAAAATGCCCAACTAAGCTCTGTGCAAGTTGTTATATTTGGGTTCTGTCCTGTACAACTTAGATTAATAAGGTCAAAAAATCTGGAACATTTCTGCCCTCATTCAGAGATGATCACAAAGTCTTGTTTGTGGTTTGCATTGTACACAGCCAGTTTTTCCTGGCTTAGTTTGGTTCCCAATGTACCAGTAGCAAAACCACTTTGACTTCTGTAGAAGCAGATGTTCCATCCTGCACAAGTTTCAACACGGAGATAAGATTGAAGAGCTATTAAACTGATGGGGTAAAGGTCTTTTTATAGAAATATCATATCATGATAGTTAATCAAATCTGTATTTAAGAAGGATGCAAATTTAACAATGCAGTGTAACTATTAGGTACAAGTGCCTAGTTTTATCATGGACTTGATACCTTGGTACTTGGAGTAACCCAAAATATTTTTTAACTGTTTTTAAGCTGTTCTGGAAATATGTTAATTAAAATTTACTGACTGTCAGTGCATACATCATAATCTATAATGTAATGACATATTTGCATATAGTAAACAATTCTCTGAAAAATAGTATGAAGTCTGTGTTTTGGAAGCTAATTGACATAATTTTGATATTAATATTCTTTGAATGATTAGAAAACAATCCCTGCATTTCCTTATGATTTTGATATTAATATTCTTTGAATGATTAGAAAACAATCTGCATTTCCTTATGATTTTGATATTAATATTCTTTGATTAGAAAACAATCTCTGTATTTCCTTATGATTTTGATATTAATATTCTTTGATTAGAAAACAATCTCTGCATTTCCTTATGATTTTGATATTAATATTCTTTGAATGATTAGAAAACAATCTCTGCATTTCCTTATGATTTTGATATTAATATTCTTTGAATGATTAGAAAACAATCCCTGCATTTCCTTAGGACATTTAGTAAAAGTGAAGTTTCATTTCCCAGAGTCAAAAAAATTCATGTAGTCTTAGTACAATATGTTCTTAGCACTTCCGTGAAGTTGAATTAATTTCATTGAGGATTTTCTATGCTGTAAATATTTCCTGTACGAGCATCAGGCTGGGATAGGACAGGTGAGTATTTCCCTGGTGCAAACTTTGATCTCTGTAGGTCTGCGAGCTAAACCAGCTCGGGGTGTCACTTTGTTCTGTGGCCATCCACTTAATGGCGTTAATTTTACAATTCTGCTGCTTTAAATCCGCAGCTCTCCTATTGCGTCTGTGTAAATAAAGGTCCTCCTGGCAGGCAGGCAGGGAAACATATGATACCATTTGGGCCCGCAGAACGCGGCGTGCTGTTGTGCTGTAATTATAATGGCCTGAGCAGCGAGGGGCTGGGGAGCCTTCCCCAGCGCTCATTAATCTAGCGAGGCCCCGGCACCCCTGCCCCCCTTGGGGAGCAGCCGTCCTTGGCGTCAGCCCCCTTGGGCTGCCACCCTCTCTGGAGCAGGGGGGTCTCCTGGCTTGGTACGTGCTGCTGCTCGCCCGGGCCTCGGGAGGATGGGGGGAGGTTTTTTCCCTGCCTGCCCTCTCCCTCTCTCCTTCTTTCTGCTTGTTGTGGAAGTTTTTCTGCGTGCCTGGGAGCCTGTTTAGCAGACCATATTGCATGTGAAGGTGCATCGTTTGGTGCCTGATTTTGGCAAGGGCGGGCAGTCAGCTGGGATGTAATTAAGACTCTGAGAACAGGCTGTCTTCTCCACGGGAAGGGCATGTTAGATGTTGCTGGGATTTGGGGCTGTCAGTTTGGCCAAGGCTGGAAACTGAGAGCTAGGGACAGTGATCTTTTCTTTCATTTATAATCCCTTTATGTACAGTGTGTGCACTTGGCAAAGTTTACATCTAACCTAGTGGCTGGAGCTTACAAGCCAGTGCGGCTGAATTAGCATATGTTACATGTATATTTTAGTAATATTTTAAAGCAAGCGCAAATTTCCAAAGTGAATTATGCATGTAGGACAGAAATAGGGTTGTGTTGCATTGGGTGTCAAATCCCACAACTTTTTGTCAAGACCGTGGATTTTACATTAAAAAGGCAGAGAGACTAAACGAGGTAAAACAGTTTTAATTTTTAACAGTTTGGTCCAGCCCAAGGAACTGCTCTCTGACAGTTATAACTGACATTTGAATAATTGGATTAATTCGGAGAGGGGCAAATCCTGTAGCGATGGCTCTGCTTGTTCTATATATTTTTTAACTTAGGGATGGAGCTGAATAGTTTAATTATTTAAAGGGCAATATAAAATACTGCTGTTTGGAAACTTTGGTCTAAATTGAAGGAGGAAAAATATTTGCATTATTTTATTCTTTACATTTAAAGACTTTAGGAAAAAAAAAAAACCCCACAACTTATTGTTTTGTGCTTTTTAAGCCAATGCAAAGAAAGCCACAAGAGGTGGAAATTGTCATTTGTGGCCCAAAGCAGCAGACCTGGAGATCAGCATGATTTAGACTAGATTGCAGTCTTTTTTCCAGAGGTGTAAACCCTCCCTAATAATCACATTATGCTACAATTGCAGAATATTCAATCAGTGCTATTGAAAGAAGATTCTCTCCCAGTTTCCTTAAACCAATATTAAACTCTTCTTTTATTCAGACTTTTTTTTTTTTTTCCACGAGAAATGTAATAGTTCTGAAAGGAAATATTTTTACAGTGCTGAAAAGCAAGGGTAGGAGGGCTGACTATTGTCAGAGACAGTTTAGAACAGGGGGTTGGTTCTGGCTGTTTCCCCAGCAGGGCATTAATAGTATTAACACTCAAGGAGAAAGTGTTGATTCACAGCTTAGATATTAACACCCTGGAAGGGAAGTCTGAACCATGCCTATGAAATGCCACGTGCACCTATGGACACATGTATAATTTTAGACAAGCAGACTTGCTTCTTCAAGGTCTATTTTGGTTTTAGTGAGTCTGTTGAAATGTTTTTAAGTTGCAAAAAAAAAAAGCAAATAATATCTTTACTAAGATTCCTCCCTGCCATACTGCATTTACATATTACATTATAAATCCTCCTAATATTTTTTCATTTCCAACAGATTGATATATAAAGAACGAGGGAAATGTGAAGCTGTGAATGAATTTGAAACTTGTATGATTAGATGGCAAGGAAACATATTCTTTAAGTCATCCTAAGGAGTTTCTGTGCATTCCTGAAATATTTTCTCATTTGCTGCCTTGCAAACAAGGCAGTTCACCTTTCCTCTAGCCAGACTGGCATTCCTGGGGGAATTCTTAAAGCCTTTCAAAATTAGGGAGGGGGGGTGCTGTTGGTTTTGTTTTGTTTTGGGTTGTTGGGTTTTTGCTGGGGCAGTCTGAGGAAGTCCCAGGAGTGAAGTTGCCATCTGTCCTCTATATTAAAAGAATCTTCTATATTATATACCTGATGTTCTTGTCCCAGAGATAAATGTTGATAATTAAAAGGACAGCATTTGTCCTTTCTTCTGAATAAAAATTCTTTCATAGAAACAGTTACCAAACTAACGAACAGTTTTTAGGCTCTCCAAGCTCCTATTTTCTAGTCTGTGTGTCTCTTTTTTTTTTTTCCATTCCAGAGTTATGATAAATATTGACAAGTAAATGTAATAGTTTATTTTTCTAAGCATGTGCATGTATGATTTAAGGAAGACTTCAGCAAGGATGAATACAGTAGAGCTGTAGATAAATTATTGTTATAGATAAGTCATCTTGTGGTAGAGAGGAGGGAAGGCAACGGGTCAAGAAAGAGATTTACTTGAGCCAGGCACCTATTTTGGGCTTGTTTGCTCTATAAAAGCTGCGAGTTGGAGACTCCACCTTCCTCCTGCATTGTGTGAACTTCCTTCCCCAGCACACGTCTGCCCAGGAACAATTCTGCATCTTTACACTTCAGCCATAGCTCATTAGTGGCCATAGTTGCTCCCAGTGGTCCTTCTGTTCAGTGAGCATCATAGTGCATGCATGGCCTGAATACCAAGTACCCATACTCTGAATATCCTATTTATGCAAGTCAAGATGGATAATTTGTGAGCAGCATCCTCATTTATTGTTTTAATACTATCTCAATTCAAGTTTTTAATGCAATAATCTAAAGAAGAACGTGTCTGTCAATAAGAGTGGAAAAAAGATCACTGAGGTGTTGCTCTAATAATCTATTGAGCTGCTCTCCTTGCAGCACCATGCCAGGTCAGGCCAAGGATCTCTCCAGCTCAGTGTCATCCAATGCTGGACAACAGCAGGTAACCAAAGCAAGAAGATGAAAATAAGGGAACATAGATAATGATTCTCTCTCTGGATATTGATCTAACTCCAGTAATTTGTGGCTAACAGAATTTCCAATGCAAAGGTGTTCTCTTTCCATGTGATGGTCCTGCAGAGGTGCTTCTTTGCAGTGAATTTATGCGCTGATTTTTGATTTACGTGGACTTTTCATAGCCTCAGTATTCTGTCCTGAGCAGTAGCACTACATACTAAAGATTACAACCACACCACACCCCCCAAAAAAACCCAAAACACCCAACCCAAAAATCCCATCTGCTTTTGCTCATTTGTTTCTTTTACTAGCAAATAGTGACAAGTAGCTCCCTAGTTGAGTTTGGATTTTGGTGGTGGTTTTATTTTTTTTCATTCATGGTTTTATTGAGTTCCATTTTGTGATCACTTTTCTAATCAGTCTTTCTCTATTTAATCATTCTTCATAAAGAGTCCTTCCCATATTGCTGCTCTTTATGTCTTTCTGAATTGTCAAGTATCTGTTTTGAGGAGGGGAACCAAAACTGTTGAGTTCTTCATGCTTTGGCATCTGATCATATACAAACATCACTCTATTCATAGAAATTCCTGGTTTGAATGTTTCCCTACTTCTAATTTGTCTAAACACCCATGTATTTGTTGTGAAGTGAAATGTAGGAGTTGACATGAACATGATTAGTAATTATTTTCACAGCACAGTAGATGTCGAGCATCTGTTATTCAGATAGAAAATTGTATCTTCTTTTAATTGGTGTATCATTAAACATAAAAGGTGGAGTTAAAGCAGATCAGAGTTTACTTACCTGCCTTGGTAAAAGAACCAAGACATTTTTGATCCCTTTGCTAGGCAGAATGTTGGTGTTGAGATATCAGTGTGCATCTAAAGGAACTTCACAAGGATCTGTTCTGAACAGAGGTTGTGTTCTAGAATACCCTGGAGAGAGAAAACTTTGGCAGAAGTTGAATTCAGGAGCTGTTCTAGCAAGATTCCACCTATAAATAGGCCATTGAAGAGGTATCTAGATCTTTCTGTTGATAGTTCAGAAGGCTTGGTTTGGTTTGGTTTTAATTTGATACTAAAAGTGTTTTACAAGGCATGGAAGTGCACTAACTTTCATTGGGACTTGCCATAGGTAGTCAGGTAATTTTGAGTTTGTTGCTTTGTTTTGTATGAAGACAAAATACTTTGTGTGGCCATTAGTGGCAGAGTAACAAGAAGAATTATTATTGAATAGATGCAGCTCTTCCGAGAGCTCTGGTAGAGCAAGAAATAAAACTAACTTACTCAAATGACAGGGGAAGATGCAAACACTGTGCAGCATAATTCAAGCTCAATGTTGGACAGGAGATGGGGTTTGTAAAAAGTTTCATGGGATTTTTTATGACCTTGGGATATGTTGGGTTTTTTTAGTATGCAAAATCATGGGTCATTTGGGGAAGGCTCCTTTAGTACATGCCATTGAATAGAAATGCCTTAAAATGACTCTGCATCATTGCTCTGAATTCTAAATCTGGATCCTCTTCTCAGAAATTTTGAATTGCAAAGTTGATTGTTTGCATTATTCTTTCTCTGGGTTAAGGAGAGACAAGGCTCCTGGATACCTCGTTCTAGGAGTGTGGATACACTTCATTCCACTTCAGAATCTTCCTCTCTATGGGTGTGTGCCCTCTGGTGGAACAGCACCACCGAAAATCCAGGGGGTTGGGGGACCCTGTCACTACCCAGGTCATGTTTAAGCCCTTATAAAAGCCTTGACAGAATATTCTAGGAGAAAAGGCAAACATCTGTCTGCTGAGTTCCTTTAGGGTTATTTGGAGATTCATCTCCACCACCCGTCCTCCAAGTCAATAATGTCTAAATTAACCTTAGAAGCTCTTTTAGACACCCAGATTTAAGATTTATTTTTAATATCCTACAATGGCATCCTGGCTTCCAGGAAGCAAAATTTAACAGTAATGATCTTCCATTTGAATTTTTCCTGAATTTAGTCTCATCTGTACCCACCTTCTCCCTCAGGTCTTGAAAGGGGAACTAGTACTACATGAACTGAGTCTTAGAAGATTTGAGGTTGAGCAGGACTTCACAATCAAGTCTTAATGTTTGTGTGGGTTTACCTGCAACTAAGAATTTTGAGGTTCCTTCCTTCCTGAGATATGAAAATTGTAGGAGGGAAATAAGACAGTTGTGCACAGAAAGTAAAACCAGCCTGTATGGAAGGGGAAAAAAAAGATCATTTATTTGAAAATATCTATCTAGCAGTTTGTGGAGGAAAACAAGTAACAGACTAAAACTGTTGCTTGGTCAACTTGTGATACCAAGTTGTTGGTTAGTGGATGTGAGAGAACAATCCCTAATGATGAATGATCTTCCAGAGCATATGTTAGTCTCTTTGTTCTTAAAATTACCCTGTGCAGATTTATACATATATACAACACGCATCTGATATATGACATAATCTGTTATATGCTGTAATCTGATTACAGAAAACTTAATTTTAAAAAAAGTCCTGTTCCCCAATAGCTACTAATGCACTAGATTTGTTACCTTAACGTTTTTCTTTCATTAATATTGATTAAACTGTAGAGGGTTTCATTGCTCTTAATAGGGGGCACATTTGAAATTTTCGATCATTAACATTTAAATAGATTTTAATTGTTAAATGTAACAAATTTATGCAGGTAAAGATTCAATTTCTTCAATTAATTTCCATTTACATGTTCCGAGATCTTTCACTAGGGCTATTCTCATAAAACTTTAAGGGTCCCAGAAGGATCTCTCTCTATACTTTCATTCTTTTCATTTTATCCCTGCTACTCTCTCCATATTATGTCTTTGAAATTGCCAGGCTTTTTTTCCATGTGCTACTTAATAAAATAACATTTCTTTTAGGCAGAGGTTTGTTTCAACAGATCTATATATAAAGAACTAAGTGTGTGACTGAATTCTAAATTTGTTCTACAAGTTTGGGACTTGATCTCCATCAGGCCCCACGTGGGAAAAATAAGTATCTGCTTATTTCATGTAACTTGCAAATCAGTCAAAGAATTCCTGGGGGTACTTTTCCATCCCCACAGGTTTCAGAAACCCAAATCAAAATAGGTAAATTTAGTTTGGGATTTTATCTCATCCTCTAGAGGAGAATTGGGAAAGGATGTATTCTTATACATCATTTTATCTGGCTCTGGTGTTTCTCTGGAAGCATATTTTCTTGGATGTAGCCACTTTATAGGTATATTGTGCATGAATACATAGGATGAGTTTTTAACTTTCTGAGCAGGAGGGAGGAGTATGTCTGGAAATATTAAATTTCACAGAAGTGAGACAAATTTCTTCATTTCCTTCAGCCCGATCAGCTCATAATTGCACACGTGTGCTCCCAAATAAATTACTAGTGAAGACTAAATATACACGTTATATGTTTATTGTGTATCATGAAGTAATTTTCTGAATTCATGCAAAACCAGGGGTTCAAGAGAAGATGGATCAATCATTAAGTTTATAAGAAGTTCCCAAAGAGATGTCAGGGACCTGATGTGAATTTGACAGTGGGGTCGAGTCAATAGACAACAAAGAGTTTATTGTGTTGAAAAGGAAAAGTTAATAAATTCCATATGAAGGAACAGGTTGTTTGAAGAGATGAGTGGACCACGAATGGCTCATGGGAGGAAAGGGGCTTGCTAGAAGACATGTGGAAGGAAATATCAGATGAATCTGAAATGCTCAGACACAAATTTCAAGGATTGTGGGTGCAGCAAGGATAAGGGCAATAAAGATGTAAAGGAGAATTGAAATAGGAAAGGACCTAAAAATTTTCAAGGGAAGTATCACAACATTTAGTGGAAGTGATTTGTGGATGAAAGGTGGATCAAGCCGAGGTGAGCAGAAAAGAAGTTGAGAGGAACTTGACACAATAGTTGTAAAATGTTTAACTCGAATGTTTACATCAGCATTATTCTGAAAAAATACTCAATAATATCCTTAACTGTTAATAGAAGACACAATAGTTGTAAAATGACATTCGATACGTATAGGAGAAATAAAAATTGAAGTAAAGATTGGGGAGGAAGTTGAGATCTAAAATACTGGGATTTTTTCTCATGATAATAAGCATCAGTGTTGTGGGAGGGCTTTGCCAACTACAAGTGAAAAGATGAGTGAGAGAAAAGAGAAGGAAAGAAGAGGGGAAAAAAGGGTTTGAACATGAGGGGGGAAGTTAAGTTGACATAAAATACAATCAAAAGGACACACTCCTGGAGTACACTGGCTGTGAAGGAACAAAAGTGTGAACGTATCTTGAGGATAACTAGACTTGTTCTTGTGTTATGAAAGGCAGCTTGTGTCAGGAGGTGGGGTGTTTTTCTTGGTACTGATTTCTCCTGTCAGACAATATTGATTTTAATTGTGTAGAAGGTGTTACAGAAAAAAAATGGCAGCTCTCCTCCACTGGCTCTTACCCATTCATGGTAAGATTTATATGCAGGGCTGGTGGCTGCACTTCTGGCAGCATCCACAAGTGTCATTGCTGTTTGTGAGAGAGAGTGTGATAACTTGATAATTGAAAAAAAATAAGTCCAATTCTTCACTGAGTCACTTTCTTGACTTCCTGGTCATCATCATCTTCTATATGGCCTCCTACAAAAAGTAGAAGTTCAGAGCTCTATATGAATAGAGGAAATGGAGCCAAGTTGGATAGAGATGTAAATTATCTCAAACCAATTCAAAACAAAGGGTGCTTCCCCCACAGAGTCAGGAATATGCAAAGTTTACCTTCAGAATTTTAGTGAAGAATTGGCATCTCCATTTTTGCAACTCTCCAGCTGCTCATTGCCAAATGCACACAGGATTTGGTGCCTTTGAGTCTGAGGTTGAGGCAGGAGAAGACAATCTGATTTCCAAATAGGAAAAGTCTTTCATATTAGAACATCATGTTAATCTTGGGCTTCTGCTAATGTGAAAATAAGAATATTAACTGCTGAGGGATTGAGAACACCACATAAAATATCTGTGAAGGAAATAAATATTTTAAAATGTGAGCACTAAAGTTGTATTGACACTTCAAAATAGGGTCAGAGGCTGGTTCCTCCTCTGGAAGTGTCAGTGTTCTAGTGCCTGTTTCTGCATACATTGAACATCTCATCATAAAGCAACTACTGTTGCTTTTTTTCAATGGAAAAAACAAAGCAAATTCGTTTTCATTTCAAAAGGTCACAAGATTTCTGTTAATAGTAATACAGGACTTTGGTGTCATGTAAAAACTGAAGTTTTCAGAGTGATGGTTTATTCTGTCCAGAGTGCACAGAAATGTCCACCAGAATAACACCTGCCTGGCAAGTTATTCGTGTTTCTTTTAATGAAGATAATTCTGTAAAATGAGCGAAGCAAAAGCCATGCTTCTGCAAGGTCAATGGAGCTTTTTTCCAGCTGATCCATATTTAACACCAAAACACGTGAAAATGTCCTTTCAGCCTTATGCACAGAGGGAGAGCTCTGCTGCATCTTGTCTTTGGAAGCCAAGAATTTCTGCCACCTCAGCAGCCTCCTGGCATCAGCTGAGGCTTAGGTAGCATAAAGGATGCAGAAAGAGACCAAACCTTTGCTTCAAAACCTTCATGTACCAAATGGTGGTGGTGGTATTTGATAGACTGCTAATAATAGGACTTTCCAGCAGCCCTGTTTCCTTCTGATGTACTCAGATCTACTCCCTGACTTTGCATAGTCCCCAAAATTGGTTTGAGCCTTAACAGTAGAATAAGTTTTGTTTCCAAGGTAAGATTTTTTTGTGTAGAATTAAAGTCTATATTATGCATTAAGTAACTGTCTGTAAATATTAAAGCTCTGGTAGTAATGCCTGGATGCATAAAACCAAGAGTAGACCATTTATAATCTAGAAATGAAGGAATATATATTTTGAGGACCCTAAATGGAAAATTCACTTGGGTCCTGAGCTTGACACATACCAAGTGCCTGTAATTTACTGCTGAGCAATCTGAACTTCTCTTGACCTGGTTGGAAACTGAAGTTGTTTTAAATGTCTCCTACCACCTTAACAATCCCCAAGTTTCTGCTGCAAATTCCATATGCTTTTATGTAAGGAGGAAGTTTAAATAGTTTGTGCTCTTTAACTTGCTGTCCTGCCTTCAAATGGCTGGTAGATGAAACATGTTCAGCTCTGCTATTCCTTAGGATTTGCTGTAATTCAAGATTTAAATTTCAGGACAAATAGTGAGAGGACAAGAGGTGTGGCAAGACCATCTCATAGAAAAAAGCAATTCCTTGATGGCATTTGGATCTTTGCAGATGCTCCTTTTAAGCAACTAATAACTTTAGGGTACATGTGTATATGCCAAAGAAGCTGTGTGGGTTGCAGAAACTAGTGCTTGAATTTCCTACTAAAATGTTTTAAGGGGATTTCTTGGGGTCTGCAAGATTAGAGGAGAACAGAATCATAAATTCAGGTGTTTTATAGCTAATTATCTAAGAGGCAATGTTGCTGAAGAGCTGCTACCTCTATCCCATTAGGTGTCTGAGTGTCATTGTCTTGTCTTTTTTTTTTACCAAAGCACACACAGTTCTTGACTCGACGTGTTTCTAGGGAGGACAAAGTTGAATTCAAGTCAGCCAGTCCTAAGTGGCCTCCAGGTACTGGAGGCATCAGTTTATCTTGAATGTTTACATCAGCATTATTCTGAAAAATTACTCAATAATATCCTTAAGTATTTAATAGAAGAATAATTTGTTAGAATAAAGTTACATGCTTTTGCATGTTCCTACAAAGCTTGTGGAACTTTCATCAGTCACATGCAACTGAAGAAGTAAACAGGAATGTAATGGGATACAAAGACCAGTCTCTAACAAAGTGGGGATGTACCCACAAAACCTACATAATAGCTGCTTCCTGAAAGCAGAGAGAAATTTCACCCTCTTATATCCACATACAGATATCTGCAATTGTGGAAAGACAAGCAGAAGGTGAACCCTAGAAATACAAAGTGTGAACAAATGAAGTAATTAAGATAGGATTTCTTGCAGCTAAAAATGCACAATTGCTTTCTCCCTCAAATGGTCCTCTAATAGAAGTCACAGCTATTAATTATGTATATTAATATATTAATACAAATGTATATTATTATATGTCTATTATATGTATTAATACAAAATGCTACTGCTATCTTGAGTTCCTGAGTGACAGTAGGAATGTGGAATCCTTCACTTGTACATCTTTTTTCTACCTCACATACATATAAATGTGCCTTACAATTGCAAGTCATCCTTCTGGATTTGTGTCCAGGCTTTATCATGTTAGCACTTTCTGGTAAACATGTCTGAATAAAAATGAGATTTATTTTCCCTTCTTTAAAGAGTCAGGAGAGTTGATTCAGGTCTTTTCACTGTATTTTGATGAGTCCCCCACATTTAGCCCTGTAGTGAACAATATGTTTGCATAGAGAGAACTAGAAATAAATGTGGTATCTCTTCTGGAGGCTGCATTGCTCTGCTAAAAATAAATAAAATAAAAAAGCACACTGCGCTGTTAGGACATGATTTCTGAGTCCAGCCAGTTCAGGCAGGTCTCCTTCAAACTCTAATCAAGTTGATTGTGTTGCATTGCTGTTCTAATTTCCACTTTGGGATTTTGCTACATAATCTCTAGCAGAGTATCTCTAATCTTGGAGACCCCGAGTCTTTGTATAGACTCCCTGGATTTTCCTCCATGTGTCTCTGCTAAACTGAGCTGTGTCTTCTGGCTGAGTTGTAGAGACATTAAATTACTGGGTAAATCAATACAGCACTGTTATGTCACTGTATCTTTTTCAAAGAGCAGCTCAAATTTTGTATGCTGTAGCTTTGATCCCTTTCATTTAATTCTAAGTACACTTGTTATTATAGTAACTGTTGTTTGTATGTTATTTTAGCTTTTTACTTAAGTAGCTATTTAGCAATTTAAATGAAAATGTAATTAGCTTACATCTGTTTTACATGCATGTAATACCACGCAGATGTAAACTTCTATTAAAGCCATATTTTCTTTTTGGCAAAAAGACCTAAGAATAGAATTGTAGCAATCATGCAATTTTTTTAAATTTTTAATAGGGCACACAAGATGTATCCCAGTGTTTATGTTGTGATGGAAACAGCCCTTTCTATTTTTATGGGAGAGCACACGGGGAGCTCACTGGTATAGCCCTGTCGTTGTCCAAGGACAAGTAGATGGTTCTGCTGGTGTAAATCCAGAGGAACTCTGTTGGAGTCAGTTAAAATTCCTCAGCAAACTCATCAGCTTCAGCAACCGACTCCAGAGCCAAACTCCCCTCCAAGGCTCTCCACTGAACTAGAGAGTTTTGTGGGTTTACACCATTCTGAGTGACAGGGATAGTTGGCTTTCAAGAGCTTGATTTTGAAGGAAGATGAACTTCTTGCTGGGCTGATCTTACCAAGTGCTGAGTGCCCTCAGCTATCGTTGACTTTGATATGGGTTTTTTTTTCTGTGCTCTGCAAAAAGAGATAACAGGTATGGCTTCAATTCCAGCTTCCCCTTGGTCTCTGTGTAGGTACTCGGGGAAAGTACTTGATGTCTCTGCACCACTGCAGCCCTAACACAGGATTCCTCCTGCCTTATTGGTCCTTTTCTGGTTTTGACAGTAGATTCTCTGACTGAGAAGAGACTGAGAGAGTTGGGGTTGTTCAGTGTGGAGAAGAGAAGGCTCCGAGGGGACCTTATAGTGTCCTTCCAGGATCTGAAGGGGGCTACAAGAAAGCTGGGGAGGGACTTTTTAGGCTGCCGGGTAGTGGTAGGACTGGGGGGAATGGGTCAAAACTAGAGGTGGGGAGATTCAGATGGGGCGTCAGGAAGAAGTTCTTCCCCAGGAGGGTGGGGAGACACTGGCCCAGGTTGCCCAGGGAGGTGCTGGAAGCCCCATCCCTGGACATTTTGAAGGCCAGGCTGGATGGGGCTCTGAGTAACTGATGTAGTAGGAGGTGTCCCTGCCCATGGCAGGGAGGTTGGAACTAGATGATCTTTAAGGTCCCTTCCAACCCTGATGATTCTATGATGATTCTATGATTCTCCATGGCTGACTACTACTCTTTGTTATATGGTCTCTGGCCCAAAGTCAGGATTGTGAGTAGTGTCCCTTGATATAGGTATTGAAATATATAAATTAGGGTGCCTGGCAGTTCCCTGAAGGTGACCAGTATCTTTTCAGACTTTGGAGTTTCTTAAGCATAGATGATTTGTCTCTCAGGCTAAAAATACTAAGCATTAATATGCTTTTTTTTGAGTGTAGCAAACAATTTTTTGATAATGTAATGCCTTGAAACCAGTGTTAGTTAGTTTTACTTACATAAAACTCCTTTAGTTTTACTTACATAAGCATAAGTTCAAAATAAACTATATATATTTTACTTGGAGCAAGGGTGTATTTCAGTAGAGTTTTATTGTTTCAATGTTTATTTCTGCTCAATAACTCTGCGTTTTTAGAGAATAATTGTGAAGGGCACATAAGAAAACTGCTGCATGTTTTTCTTCTTACTTTTTTCCTGCAGACATTTATGGCCTTGAGTCTACAATTGTGAACATAAGCAGATGAGACTATATGGAGACAGAATCAGAATATAAATTCAGATTTATTCCAGTTCCTCATTATTGCATACTTTAGGGCTAAATCTTGCTGCTCTTAACTCTGAATTTGGTCCAAATAAAGACTTTAGGATTGTCTCTGAAGAGTATTTAAACAGATAATTTAGTGCAAAGATGGTAGGAAGCCCCAGAGAACCAATGTTCTCTCAGTGCCTGATAGCAGTGGTGCAAGGTTTGTGTTTGAGGAGTGTGTAACTTAATTATTCTGAATGATTGCTAATGACCCACTCAAAACAACTTTCTCCAAAACTGTAATTTATTTGTTTGCCTTTATTTTTTTTTTTTTAACTAAGACTGGGACTTATCCATGACAAATCCACAATCCAAGTCTTGGTTAAAAATCATTACTAAGTAGTTTAGTAAATATTGACAAATCTGAATATTTTTCTAAGGATATAGGTTTTCAAGTACTTTTTACACNCTCCAGAGCCAAACTCCCCTCCAAGGCTCTCCACTGAACTAGAGAGTTTTGTGGGTTTACACCATTCTGAGTGACAGGGATAGTTGGCTTTCAAGAGCTTGATTTTGAAGGAAGATGAACTTCTTGCTGGGCTGATCTTACCAAGTGCTGAGTGCCCTCAGCTATCGTTGACTTTGATATGGGTTTTTTTTTCTGTGCTCTGCAAAAAGAGATAACAGGTATGGCTTCAATTCCAGCTTCCCCTTGGTCTCTGTGTAGGTACTCGGGGAAAGTACTTGATGTCTCTGCACCACTGCAGCCCTAACACAGGATTCCTCCTGCCTTATTGGTCCTTTTCTGGTTTTGACAGTAGATTCTCTGACTGAGAAGAGACTGAGAGAGTTGGGGTTGTTCAGTGTGGAGAAGAGAAGGCTCCGAGGGGACCTTATAGTGTCCTTCCAGGATCTGAAGGGGGCTACAAGAAAGCTGGGGAGGAACTTTTTGGGCGNAGCAAGGGTGTATTTCAGTAGAGTTTTATTGTTTCAATGTTTATTTCTGCTCAATAACTCTGCGTTTTTAGAGAATAATTGTGAAGGGCACATAAGAAAACTGCTGCATGTTTTTCTTCTTACTTTTTTCCTGCAGACATTTATGGCCTTGAGTCTACAATTGTGAACATAAGCAGATGAGACTATATGGAGACAGAATCAGAATATAAATTCAGATTTATTCCAGTTCCTCATTATTGCATACTTTAGGGCTAAATCTTGCTGCTCTTAACTCTGAATTTGGTCCAAATAAAGACTTTAGGATTGTCTCTGAAGAGTATTTAAACAGATAATTTAGTGCAAAGATGGTAGGAAGCCCCAGAGAGCCAATGTTCTCTCAGTGCCTGATAGCAGTGGTGCAAGGTTTGTGTTTGAGGAGTAACTTAATTATTCTGAATGATTGCTAATGACTCACTCAAACAACTTTCTCCAAAACTGTAATTTATTTGTTTGCCTTTTTTTTTTTTTGAACTAAGACTGGGACTTATCCATGACAAATCCACAATCCAAGTCTTGGTTAAAAATCATTACTAAGTAGTTTAGTAAATATTGACAAATCTGAATATTTTTCTAAGGATATAGGTTTTCAAGTACTTTTTACACACACACGGTAACAACTCTAAGCTCTGTCACTTCTTAGAATTGATCTTTTGCTTTGGTGCTAACTGAGCTGGTCCAGTTGGCTTTGCTGTATGAGATACTCCAGATTTTCTTCATGATGTTGCCAGAGAAATGAATGGATGCAGAAATCTTTCCTTCCCACACACACAATCCAGCTGACTGGTTGGCACATGCAGAGCTGCACACACCCTATGGATGTAGGATGGTGGTATTAACAACATGGAAAGCAGCAGCACAAAGGGGGTTTTCTATGTATATTTTCAGGCCAAGACCAAAAGCTGGGGTGCTGAGCACATTTCCCCCTCCTCTTCCTTTCCACGTGGAAATCTTTTCTACCCTTGTGGGAAATCAGGGCCATTCTCCTTCCCTGTGGGCTGGGCTCTGAAGGACTTGCCCTCAAGTTGAGATGATGATTGAGAGAGATGTATAAATATACAGAGAGAGACGTATATATACAGATGTATAAACACATACCCAGAGAGATGTATACACATATTTAAAACCTCTGGAGTTTTAGGGATTTTTGTGTGGCCCAAAGCCATGCACTTGGTGCTTTAAGGAAGAGTCTTGGTTTGCAGGCTGCTGGTGCCAAGTACCCCTCAGCTGCTGCTGCTGCTGCCTGTGCCTGGGTGTCCTGCACCTCTCGCTGTTCCCAGAGTGTGTGTGGGTAAACTCTGCAGAGAATGATGCAGTGTTAACCTACATGGGGACTGGCTGCATGATTGATGGTGACCTTAGGTAGGAGCATGCTGTGTACAGTGGATTCTTTCTATTTCTGTCTCCTCCTGGACAACCGTATCTCCGTTTATTACATGTAAACCAGACCTGCCTGTGCCTGGCAAGGAGAAGCCATCTCAGAGGCTTAGAACTCTTGAGTACTTTGTCCTGAACCCACAGCTGCTCCAACCCTGCTGCTCGAGTGTTCCTTTCTCTCTTGGCCATGCAGTGGAACATGCTGCCCGTTGCCCCTAACCTGCCCTTTTATGATGGGTAAACAAAATCCTTGTGGTTGAGTTATGATTCAGCATTCACTCTGATTGTTGACACTTTTAATTAACTAAGATAGATCTCTGAATATTAGTGTTTTAATAGTTTTCAAGTAGTCTTACAGACTAAAGGTACTTAATGTATTTTAAATTTAAAATATGATGTGGAGGGGCAGAACATAGCGACATGATTAGTAATTATTAGAGCACTTGCTGTGGTGTGTGACATCTTTCCCTTTGTGCTATGGCAGCTTTCTCTGCTCAAGAGGTAAACAAGTGTCTGTTATGAGAGCCAGAGTGAGAGAAGAGCATTGAAACCTGGACTCAGCATCAGATCATGTTTCCCTAACAGAACAAGATTGATTTATTGTGTTACATCAGGGTTAGGTGGACCTGGTACTGCTTCACCACATGCTATTTCATTCCCTTGTCTACTAAGTATGCAAGTACAAACAGCTTTAACACAATTCTTCACCTAGAAACAAGCCTGAGGCTTCATCCAAATACTTTTAACATATGAAAATTGAGCTGCTTTGAACTTGTATGTTTTTGATAACTGCTTGGTATGCTTCCTGGAGGATCACCTGTAGGCTTTTCTTTCCAAATCCTAATCCCTTTGATTAAGTGCCAGGACAGATAGCTCTCATTGAATAACTCCACTCTCATAATTCTTCCTTCATTCAGAGTTGAAAGGGAGCTGCTCAAGCTTCAATAGGTAAATCCTCAGATTTAAAGTCATTCAGACACTTAGAAACTGAAATTGTTTTGTTCTGAAACAGGGTTCAGATGGGCTACTGAACATTTACATACCACTTGCTGCCAGAAGCTGTAGGATGAAAAAACAAAACAAATTTTTGAGCAAGAAGGATTAAGAGTAGGAAAACTTGGAGAACCAGGCATTGAAAGACAACCTGGCAAGGAAATTTAGACCCCAAATAGGAACATAGTTACTTTGCCTGACTACTCTTGTTTGCTTTCTCTGCAAGATGAGGCTGTGGTGCTGGGCTAAACATTCCATTGCTTCCTTAGCCCCTCTTCTCACTAATAACTACCAAAATAGGGAGTAAGCAGGGAAAGAAAAAAATTCATATTCTTTTTATCTTTACAAGTATGCCTGCTGGGAACAAACCTGAGCCAGTTCAAGATTCTTCTATTTAGAAGTGTTTGTAGCAGGAGAGTATGACGGGGAATTAGAAATAAACCTGTTAGCTGCTGATATCTTGGGGTAATAGAGATATCTATTGCACAGACATTTTTTTGCTTATGTGCATGATGAAGCTGTTCCTCTGTGGAGGACTTGCTGTGATCACCCAGGAAATAAGAATATTTCCACAGGGATCATTTGCCTTGGTTAATTCTAGGATAATAATTCAGAAGTGGAGCAGAACAGTTAGGAAAACTACATCAGTTCACATGATAGCAGATTTTCATAGCTCCTTCAGCCTGAAAATGTGTTACCTTTAGGAGATTGCAGGGATAGTACCTAAAGCTGAGGATTGTAGCACTGGACTAAAGAACTAGCCCCTCGTGGGCAAGAGCTTCCAGGGCTCAACAGTTCCTAGTTGAAAAAAACCCATTGGGTTACTGTGCCCTTTGCCAGCAACAGAGTTTCAGTCAAGTCCTTTTTCTCTTTGCTACCAGATTGTTCCAAAACATTAAAGTATGCTTAATGTTGTAGAAAAACATGGTTTTTATTTTTTCATCCTCCCCGTTTCCCTTATTTGTTGTTGTCATGGTAGACAACAGTGTTATTTCTGCAGCTGTTCAGCAGTTAAACCACACTAGCCATTTGGAGACATGGCTTTAAAATAAACTACCTTTGGAATTAATTATAGACCTCAAAAACTACAAGAGTAGATTAGAGATGGGGAATACATAAAGAATGCCAGGCCCCACGAGTCTGGAGTTGTTCTGACTCAACAATAAAGTTTATCTTGATTTATTTTTTTTTCCTTTCTTTTAAGAAGACTGATTTTTCACATCATATCCTCAATATCAAGAAACTTGTAATTGAGTTGCAGCTCAGCTACATGAATCCAATTAAGTTTGGGAATAAAATGGAATGTCATCCAGCTGCAACTAGGAAGCAAAAGCAAGATGGCATCAATGAGCTGGGCTTTTTAAGGGCACAAGTGCTAATTTCTTGGAGCTAATAAATATTTAGATATGCTCAATGGTCAGGATTTCAGCCTTTTCTTACTGCAGACAGTGCAGCAGCACCAATTGTCTTGAATCAGCTCTGACCCAGTGTTGCATCTCTGTCCAGTACCAGGAGGGTTTATAAGGTCTTGGCTCTAACTTATTATTTGATTCCTTAACTAATTTGCTAAATTAATCCAGTAGCTCTTGGAATTATTATTAGGGCAATGCCAACTTGAGTGTTCTGGGTAATAAGACAATAACAAAAGTAGTTTGGTTAAATAAACTTTGAAGCAGAAAGTCTGAAGGCCTCTTGTTATTACCTCATTAACAAGAGATGCCATTAAGTTGTTATTATTATCATCCTGTAATAGTTCTCCCTTTTATCACTCTTACATTCTGATCAGCAAGGATATTTAATGAAATGGCCATAAATTGTAAAAAATTACAGGCACCCAAGCAAGACTCCATAAACTAAAAATGAAAACAGAAAGACCTAACGTTTGAACATAGACTTTGGAGATGGAGAAAGATTCTGCATGTTCTTACGACAAAGCTTTGGAATGAAAGCAAAAGTTTATGACACATTTTATTACACCTGTAAATCTGAAAGCTTAGCTATAGTTTTTAATTTTTATTTTGCCTCTATAACTATTTTTATACCCTTTTTATAGTTGACTGGTCCAAGGTTTAAAATAAGTTCTGCTGGGAGTCAATGCCCCATTAGTCTTCTATAATAAAATGTGAACCTGGCTAAAATAAAACATGATGCCTTAAGAGCAATTAAGAATGGTCTTTTGTAGATAACTGTAACATGAAATACAATCACTGCTTTTATTAATGGGTTTGGGAAAAGCAGCTCAATGATTTATAGCAGAAGAGTGGCTTATTTTACATTTTTATTTCTTTTATTTTATGTCTCACTCTTCAAAAAACCTTTTAAGACCCCTGAAATAATCAAATTCTCTGTTTCAAATGTTTATCATGTTAACGTGAACCTCGGTATCCATTTTATTTAGGTACTGCTGTGATGTCACCTAAGGAGGTGTCCTTTTTTTTTTTGCTGTTACTCCCATCCAAAAAAAGTGTTGTTTTTTGAAAGAAAATCTTGTTGAATGTTTTATAAGAGTGATAAAATGTAAAAGCTGTGCTTTGTACTCTATAATGGTGGGATTTGTAGGACACAGACATAATCTACTGGGCATTGTCTGAACACAAAGCAGAGCATCTCATTAACACGTAGTTGGAAAAAGTATAAACACACTTGACAGATGTTTCTCTAATAGTATAATAATAGTTCCTTTGTGATTATTAGATTAAGCTTCTAATAACTTCAGGTCTTGAAGATGGGTGTTTAATATGGCTGGAAATGGAGTCTGTGCTCTTAAACTGGGAGAGGTTGTAGTTCCTGTGTTTGTTCTTGTGTTTGTCTCCTGGTTGGATTTTAATTGTACTTACTATGCTGCTTGTAAGCACAAAGTGTAGATTTGGGGTCATTCTGAGTGAGGGGAGGAGGACAGAGGAGTGAAAGGCTGGAATGACCAACATCTTGTCTCTCCTGGAGACCATAACCACTGTGGGTATATCATAAATCATAGAATGTTTGAGGCTGGAAGGGACCTCTAGAGGTTTCTGGTCCAACCTCCCTACACAAGTAGGGACATCTCTACCTAGGTATGTGCTCCTTTGGAGGCCCATTCTTCCAAAAAACCTGGAACCATATCTGGGGTTCTGCTGACAAATCCATTCCCTAGAAGGAGTATCACACACGTGCCATTTACATCTTAGCATCTGATCGTGGGGACTTGCAAAACCTCGAGGCAGCACAACCTTGGAGACACAGGTTTAGAAGGATGTTTTCTTACCTTTGTACTACTACATTTATGTCTCAAACAGATTTGATTAGTATGTGTTAGGAAGTGTGAGAAAATGTTGGAGTGAAGGTAGCTCGTTGTGTCTTGCTTGAAGAGCCCCCAGCACACCAAGAGGAGGTCCCCAGCAATGTTCCACACTAGGTGGCTCTTGGCATTTAGCACTTGGAAGATGGGGGCAGACAGAATGTGTGCCTGGGAAATGGCAGGGTTTACACTCCACTAGGCTAGGTAGGTTGGCAAACCTAAATTCTGATATATTATAACTAAAATTCATGTCCTATATCAACATTTGGAAAAGGAATCAAAACCATATTAGATAAGCTTCTCTTAAACTATCTCTATATAGTGTTTCTGTACATACATGTGTGTATTTATGTATTTTATCAATAAATACGGGGAGAGGGGGTATTTTAGTGTAGAAGAGACTCTTTATGCTCTGAAAGATAATACAAGTATTGCCACTGGCCTCGTTTTCTTTTTCTTTCACCTGCCACAAGGAAGAGCAAGTTTTAAACCAAGTTTCTTCTACAGGAAATGCACAATACAAATCACAGGCTAATGCTTCTGTATTTACAGTAAAATGTAGTTGCAAAAGAAACAATGGATTTGATTTGTAAGCACATTTGCAGCTGTTGTTTTGATACCCTTCTAGTCCACACCACAAATTCTGTGGTAGCAATGAATTCTGGGGTTAAACTTTCTGGCCCCAAAGCAAGGGGGTGGTCTTTGAATGCTTGGCCCTAAGTATTATTTTGTAGAGACAAATAGTAGCTGTCATACACTGAGCTGGTAATATCCTCTGTGTGCTGTAACCAGACCCTTCCCCAGGCAGGGCAGTGCCCTATTTTTGGGAGGTGCTGGCTGGCAGGACAACGTGGGCAGTCAGTCACCTTGGATTTCACCCAGTGACTTTGAGTCCCCAGGGTCTTGGCTCCATGCTCAGTGCCAGCTGCTCTTGGCATCAGCCCTTCAGGCAGTCCAAATTCTGGGCATTCCTCAAGATAACATCTGAAATAAATCTTCCTTTTGAAAACTTGTGAGTTTGCCATAGGCAGAAGAATTTAGGCTTCATTTAAAAGCAGCAGCTTATCAGAGTCGCTATCCAGGTCTTGCAGAAAATGTGGATTTATCCAGAGATTCATAGTCTAGAGAGTGAGGAGCTAGGACATGGATTTCCTTAGCTTGGGCTACTGCAGAAAGGTAACAAAGAAATTTAAAGACTAAGTCAAGAAGTTTCAAAGGTGGTGGTGGGATCTAGTGTGTAGATTCCCTTTAGAAATGTTGGGATTTGTGCTCTGAACTCAGGTAGCTCAGCTCTGAAATGTGCCAGGGAAAGGTCTAAGAGGGCTGAAGGGAGAAGTAGCCTGAAGAAAAAAAGACTGTATTGAGAGACTCAGCAATCCACCTGGGCAAATCCACGTACCCCAAGTCACCTCCAGAAGAGACAAGGGAAAATCAGAATGGCCAAAAGGTCTTCTGTAAAATTCCAGAAATCTTTTTCTTGTCTGGACCAGTTCTGTAGGAACTAAGGTGTCATATTGTGCTGCATGAGCTGAGGTGTTTGGCAATGAAGAGCTCAGCTCTGTCTGTAGCAAATCTAAATATCATGGCATTAATCTAGATTGATATGCACAGAATGATCCCCACCAAATTCACATAGTGAAAAACATTCACGTTAGTGAAAAATATTCACATAGAAAAATGACATCAAACTGCAGGAGCATGAATTGCCTGTTCCTGCTTTACAAAAGTTGGATGTTAGATGTTTTCTTCTCTCTGTGAGGCTTAGAAAATATTAATTGGAATGAAAGGTAATTGTTAATTTTGCTCTACCACTTAACTTCCTATTTTCAGTCAGGTTTCACTGCTAGTATGAACATGGCCAATTTCCAAGGGTTTGCTCATGGTTTACTCTATGCTCTGCAATTGTACTTTCATGTGATGCTTCTTGTACTGCAACTGGCAACATGGCTGGGAGATTTGCATGATAATTTAATTATTGCTGTTTTTTTCACATTGCAATAATTAAAAGCAACTTGCAGAACAAATCAAGCATACAGGCAAAAAAGGATTCTCGAAGACACATAATTCCTATTTCAGAGTTGGGAGTGGCTGTGCTTGAAGGGAGCATTTGATTGCTGGTCATCACAGATGACCCTTGTTTTTTCCTTTCTCTGGTTTTTTTCTTTGCTAATATGGTTATTAAATAGTTTTTGTAAATGCAATAATCAGTCTTTAGAATTTTAAAGCACTTCACACGTTCTTGAAGGACAGTATGCAGTGGAAATATGGTGGATTGTATTAAATAAAATGGGTACTTCAGTGTCTTAGTGGTAGTATTCACTTGAATTAGAATTCTAGGTATTTGGTTTCATCATTTTATCTTAATATATATGGCTAGCCAACACCAGCTAATAATTGTATAGGGCATGATTCATAAGGTGGCTATTCACAAACTTGTCAGCAGAAATTGTTACCACTCCTGTGCATTCTTGGCATGTATATTCTTTCTGTATATTCTGTTCCTAATGTGTATTTAATATGATCTCCCACATCTATTTTGGTTTTTTAAGATAACAAAACAGAGGAGCATAGGAAGAATGAATGTTATTATTTCGAATCAGTAAATATATTTGTATATTCTTTGAGTTTAGTTATATTTTTAATTCTGTTGCTGTGAGCTCTATTATATTATTATAGCTATATGCATTAGTCTGTGCTGAAAAGGATAGGCAAGCAGAGCTTAGTTTGATTTATAGGGCTCACTATTGACACTCCTCACTCAGGCACAGGAACACGTGTCTTATGTAGATCTCCAATTAACACTGTGCTAATTGGTACATCTGCAGCAGCTTTATCTTCAGCCCTGCTCTATTACCACTCATAACTCTCTATACAAGTGTTGTGTGTGGTGGGATGCAAACTTTCAGCTGTTTGCAACTCTAGAGTATTGGGGCAAAGTTGAACTGTTAAAATTCTTATGAAATGGTTCATAAAGAACCTATACTTTCATATGGAAAATATACATTTTCCTATTCACTTAGTTGTTGAGTGTAAGCAGCCCAAAAATAATTTGTAATCAACTTCTTTCAAGTGTTTGTGTTCTCTATTGGGAAATCCTTCTACTTCTTCATAGTTCATAGAAGGTACCTTGTGCTTGCTTGTGCCAGTGTGAGAGACATTCAGTTCTGTGCCAATTGTACTGAGACATCTACTGTTGTTGATGTTTTCCTCTTAAATACCATAAGTTATAGGAAATATGCACAAAGGACTCCTACAGAGAGAGAAATAGTTCTTTAAAATGTAGTTTACCCAGTTTGGGGACAAAGCAGCCCGCAGAGTGGTTGCTGAGATCTCCTACACAGACAGTTGTGCTCTCTGTAATTTTTAATTGCTTTTTCAATTATGGACTAGAACCTGTTTGATGTGTTGAGGAAGGCTGAGTCTTTCTGTGCTTTGTGCTCTGGTTTGGGGGCTCTGGCTGGAATTTTGTTGTCCTTTCAGGAATTCCCTCAATGAGTTCAGATGAGTCTCTGTGAAATGTGAGGAAGCAGCAGCTCATAGAGGCAGGAGAATAGATGTCTATCAGGTTTACTTAAATTCACATTTATTCGTGAGCTGAATGATCCATTTGCACTACACGAGCCTGGTGTGTTTAGAGGATGCTGGGAACAACCCCAATAATCAAAAGATTTTTGGTGAAATGTGTTTAGGCTGGGTTAAGATGCTCTGTTATCAGTGTCCTTTCAGCAGGAGAGGTTCAACTTGCTTGTGTTCCTTCAGTTAAGGGCAAATATCAGATCATCTCTCAGTAATGCTACAGCAGAGAATGTGGTGACAGTATTTCAATGCTGTTGATTTTTCCTGGAAGTTACCTAATGAAAAGGCATAAACTGCTTGCTGTAGAGGTACTTATTCAGCTTACTTAAATCCTCCTATTTCCCATGTGAAATTTCTTTGGAAGTCTGTAAAATCATTCTGTGCATCATCTGTAGGCTATGAGGAAAAAAGGTACAGAAAAGGGGGGAAAAGGAGTGTTTCAATTGCATGATGAGTAGAAATACTGATGTTCTTTGTGTAAAAATAAAAAAACCCAAAGATTAGCTGTGTGTATTTTAGAGCATATTAATGGTGTGACACACCGAGAGGATGAATTTAATCTTTGTGTTTTGTTGGATACTGCCTGCACTGACTTCAAAAACTGTTTCTTGAGAATATAGTTGCTTCAAGTCAGCTGAAAAGGGTACCAAGAATGCACTAATGTTGGTTAAATGGAGTTCTTGGGAACACTGCGTTATCCCTGCTTGTGAACTTGTAGTGTTTTCATTTTCCATCACAATAACAAGGGTTGACAGCTGACTAGTTCCTACTGTTTATGGGCAGACTTTATCACACAGCTATTATCATAGAATCATAGAATTGTCAGGGTTGGAAGGGACCTCAAAGATCACCAACTTCCAGCCCCCCTGCCATGGGCAGGGACACCTCCCACTAGAGCAGTTGCTCACAGCCCCATCCAGCCTGGCCTGCAAAATGTCCAGGGATGGGGCTTCCAGCACCTCTCTGGGCAACCTGGGCCAGTGTTTCACCACCCTCATGGTGAAGAACTTCTTCCTAACTTCTATTACCATTTGAAGTCTCGTGTAACCAAGACTTAGGGGATGTTCTCTACGTTGTGAGGTCTTCCTGGTTTTTACCATAAGACTGACTGGAAGTCATCTTGGTCAGCTTGCATTAAACCAGGCCCAGTCCCTATGTGTGTTAGATCGTGGTTTAGGGATACATCTCTCTTCTAAATTCAGTCAGGCCTTTTCTGGGCATCTCCTTTTTATCCCAGGGTTTCTAAACTGCTAACACTCATTGCTATGAACAAAGTCATCTTCCTGGAGCAGTGAGTGCCTGCACTTGGGATTTATGGGCTTATGGACATGGTCCCTACGTGCTGCATCGCCGCAGCTTGGAGGAAGGACTCATCTTGTTCCTCTGCTTGGGCTCAGGTTTGTAGAATTACTGCAGATGCTTTTAAGAAGTAAATTTGCTTCTGATCTTCCCTTAAATGGTGAAGTTAGTGAAACTTCTTTGTCCCAGTTGTAAAATTTACTGCTGGGGGTGCAGAGCAGGACTGGCAGAGAAAGCGACTCAAAGCAGAGTTGGTTCTCCTCAGCCCCTGTGGAAAAGCTGTTGGAAAAGAATTGATACAGCCAAGTAAAGGGCCACATTGTTCTTCAGAAATACAAAAGCAAGTTTAAATATGATATATAGAAATTAAGCAGGTAAAAAAAAAAAAAATCAGTGTAAATTAGTAAAAACTGGGAGTTTTCTTTCTCTATTCCGGTTTAAAATAAGTATGTAAAAATAAACATGGCAGTGTTAATGTATATATGTCTCAAGATCAGTGAAAGCCATTCCTATTACAACACTTGTTTACAGCTGGAGTGTGAAAGAGTTAAGCCCCTGGAGCAAGTCTGCTGATGCTAAGCTGGCTCTTGGCAGCAGTAGCAACATGCAGAGAGTTTTTCCTCCATTATGGTTCAGTTCAGTGACTAATTCATTCAAAGCTGAGAAGAGCTGAAAATGCAGGAAAGCTCCATTTCCTCTTCTAACCTTTGAATAAATTGAGGTATAAGAGGACTAGAGCTACAAGTTTTAAATGCTTGCTGGGCAGGAAAAACAGCAACGAAAGAAGAATTGATATTTTGGTAATATATCCAATGCACAAACTTTTAATTTTAATTTTAAAATGACTATTCAAGAAGTTATCACCTTGTACATTTTCAGTTCTTTGCCAAATGTACTAATTCACATTTGTTGTCGTGTTCGCTAAAGTATGTATATTTATGTTTATCATATATCAGATGATATATATCACATATATATCATGTATACTAAATATAATTATCATTTCCAAGGTACTAAAATGTATCAAATTGGCTGAGTAGAGAAGTTTAATATAGAAAAACTATCAAATGTTATTGTACTGAGTTGGAAAACAACTTTTTTTAGTATTTTTGTGAAAAACAACTGAAAAGTTGTAATTGGTAATTGTCAGCTCCTTTGGTGGTGCCACTTCTGTTTGCATCATTGCTGTTGTTCCTTTGAGCTAAAACTATTTTTCCATAACAAAATATAAGATATGTCAGATCCTGGACATTTATAGAGAACAACAACTGATCTATAAAAGTATCTCGGGCTTGCCTGCATGAAAATAAATACTTCTTTAAAAAGGCTAGAGGTCATATGTGTTTGGATAAATTATATTCTTTAACAAGATCTGTTGTGTTTTTCCTACACTTGTAGAGACAAGTTTAGACAAGGAAGAAGCCCCATGTACATTCTCAAAATAAACATAATATAAGCCCACTTCCTAATTTGTTGGATATGTTTGGGAAGTTTGGAATAAAGGTTTAGACAAACAGATGGACTTACAGAGAATTGAATTACAGGAAATACTTGGTTGGAAGTTTGAATTTTAGTTTTTTCCTCATCTTTTGATTCTACAAGTCAGACATAAGTTAGAATATTTTTAATCTATTATCTGCTCTTGGCCATGATCTTACGGTTCCCTAAACAAAGTCTTGAAGCATTGTTCACAAGAACACATCAAGTACTGGCTGAATAAGATTTCATAAATAATAAATAAATAATAGAGATATTTTTTTCCTCTAGTTTGTTAAGCTTTCATCCCTCTATAATTTCAAGTTTCCCTCTTATTTCAAGAGATGTTTTAAATATGAAAATGCCATGTCAAAACTTAGCTCAACCCTTCATCAGGCTTTTTAAAGCCTAAGTTAGAATTCTGTTTCTAAGATAAACAGATTTGGATCAGAAAGATTTTCAACTAGCTAGGATTCGTTTTGGCTGAGAGTTCAAGCAACGTCTTTAATCATATTTTTTGTTGATTATTTATTAGTTTCTGTGGGAAATCAAAGGACAGACAACCTAAAATATGTCTTCCATAAAATACATCATGAAGCAGAAGGCAAAGCAAAGAATTTCTAGGAAGTGTCTTTCATGTACTGATATGAACCGATTGAGAGATAAAATATACATCTTTAGTGTGTGCATGACATGTAAATGAAGGCTGACCCAAAATTGGAAGACTCCACTATCTGGCTGGAGTAGAATTAGTCTTACACTGCTGGAGGAAGAAAATCTGATGGGAGAGAAAAGGGTATTTCTGTTCTGCTTGTGTCAGCTGAAGGACCACGGTGAAAACTAATCCAAAACATGGAATAAAATTGGCATAAAGGTGCATATGAGGAATACTTTGGCTGTCTTGGGAAACTGCAAAATGTGTTTCCATAATTGGCATGTGCTTGTGTGGGGCAGCAATAAAATTTGCTGTTATCCAAATACAGCTATGAAATCCCAATGAACTTTTGTCAATCACAGCATATTCTTTGGAATGGGGATAACATAGGACTAGTTTTAGTACTGACACTAACTGGGACAAAATAGTATCTCAGTGTAGGGAGGTAAAATGTGCTGTGCAGTTTGTTGCCAAAACAGTAGAAAGAAAAAAAAAACCACCACAACAACGTGAGTTATTTGAAAATGTAGGTGGTTACATAAAACTGAGTCTGGATTTGGAATCTCCTGCTGGAGAAACACCATTCTAGGGCTTCTCCAAGTTCAGTAACTCTGGATTTGGAATCTCCTGCTGGAGAAACACCATTCTAGGGCTTCTCCAAGTTCAGTAACTCTGGATTTGGAATCTCCTGCTGGAGAAACACCATTCTAGGGCTTCTACAAGTTCAGTAACTCTGGATTTGGAATTTCCTGCTGGAGAAACACCATTCTAGGGCTTCTCCAAGTTCAGTAACTCTGGATTTGGAATCTCCTGCTGGAGAAACACCATTCTAGGGCTTCTCCAAGTTCAGTAACTCTGGATTTGGAATCTCCTGCTGGAGAAACACCATTCTAGGGCTTCTCCAAGTTCAGTAACTCTGGATTTGGAATCTCCTGCTGGAGAAATACCATTCTAGGATTCCTACAAGTTCAGTAACTCTGGATTTGGAATCTCCTGCTGGAGAAACACCATTCTAGGGCTTCTAGAAGTTCAGTAACTCTGAATTTGGAATCTCCTGCTGGAGAAACACCATTCTAGGGCTTCTCCAAGTTCAGTAATTCTGGATTTGGAATCTCCTGCTGGAGAAATACCATTCTAAGGCTTCCACAAGTTCAGTAACTCATGTTTTATTGGGGGAGCTCTGCAGCCAGTGAGAAGTACCATTATCTGGCATAAGGACTAAGGAGTATTTAGCTGTTTCTAGCTGACATTTCATGTCTCCAAGTGAGGTTTTCTCTCTTCAGCATGCAGGGGATTCCCACTTGCTGCTCCCCTCCTTCCCTTCCCCAGCCCTCCTGCTGGATTGCAGTCTAGGTTTGCTGCCTCTCCAGGAGCCATGGAAGTGTTTACCACAATAATTTGCTCACATGAGCTGAGCAGACAATGTCCATCAGAAATGCTGTGGCAGGATCCTGCTGGCTGCCTGGGGAAGGAGGAAAACACCCAGTAAGTGACACCCCCCCCCACTGAGAATATTGGAGAAAAAAAATACTGGCAAGTAGTTCATGCCAAATTTTGCAGTGGAATTTGAATCCGTTCTAAAATGTAATGGCAGTTTAATAAAAGCAATTTAACTCTTGCATTTAATCATTAAATACAATTATTTTTATCAGCTTTGTTGCCAATTTGAGTGACAAGTAGATATTTTTTGTGTGTATCAGTGTGGGAGTAGAAATCATCCTATTTTTTTTTCTCCCCAGAAAACCAGAAGGTAAATATAACATTTTGATGAATGAAATAACATTTCCTTTATTTTGGCTTCCAAAGCAATGAAAAAAACATTCTTCTGAAAAACATTTTGTGGTTTTTGTTTTGGTTATTGTTTTGGTTTATTTTGGTTTTCTTTTTCAAATAGTGGAAAAAGCAATTATTTAATTTAATTCTTAATTCTTGAGCATTTCCTTTTGAAGATCTCTGAAGGGCAGAGTCAGAGGTTTAGTCTTGTATTTGGAACTGGGTGATATTTGGCAGTGCTGCCAAATATAATACGACTCACACCCCACTAAGTTTCTACTAAGCTCTATGTGAGATTTTGTTGATGTCTATGGAGATTGTGCAGTGCTCATTTTTTGGGGGGGATGATCTAAATATGCAAACACAAACTCATTCTGTATCCTAAGGCAAGATCTCTGGATAAGAGCAAGTACAAGCCACTAGCCCAAGTACAGCAGAGTTTTCACTTTGAGAACCATCATCTTCATTGTAGAAGTTGTGTCTATCCAAGCAGTGAGCTCCATTCCCTTGTGCTCCACTTTCATCCAGCATGCTTGAGGAAAGCAGCAACTACTTATTACTAGAAATAAATTAGATGCAGACCTTTGGATTAGTGTCCAGGCAGCCCTAGGTTTGTGTGAGGAAGGCCAGAGATGTTACTGCAGTTTTTCACTTGTATCTCCAAGTCTGTTGTTGTGTTTTTCCCCAGCCTTTTCATAAAGACTTTTTTCCTTTATTGAACTTAATTGTTTTAAGGACACTTGAGAGCAAGGATTTAATTATTTTTTTTAATAGTCATTATTTAGTTTCTAGATGTCTTGGTAAGGAAACAAAGATTACCTTGTTCATAAGGGAATTGGTGCCCCAGGTTAATGTCCAGGTGTTCTTTCAACTGATGCCTGAGACTAATTTCTTCCTGGCCCTCTGGTAACCAGCTGAAGCAGGGACCAGCTGCCATATCTTCACTCCTGCATACCAACATCTTTCCCTGATTCACAGATTTCCTCATGTCCTCAGTACTTCCTCTGCTGCTTAACAATCTTTGAACAGTAGTTGGGAGATAACTGCTGTGTTGGGTTGCAGTGACTGCGTCTGAATCAAGGGATGAATGATCCAAAAAAACCCCCCAAAACAACCAAATCAAAACATTTTCATAATCATCCTCATTAGCTCCAGTTGTCAAAAGGTCATAAATTTGAGAAGCCATCAAAGGTTTGCTAAAGAAATGCTTAACACTGAATATTATCTGGTTTAAATCTTGGGAGCCTGGATGGCATTCCAGCAGGTAATGCTACAGGGGAGAGTTTCTAACCTATTGAATTCTTATATTGTCACACACATTACCTGCTGCCACCTCTCAAAAGTTCACAATTTCTGTTCCTTTTTGCCTGCTACACATAGACCTCAACTATGTCAATCTAAAAATACTCAGCAATAGGGATAGCTGATGTTTCTTTCCTACCTTCTGAACTTTATGATGCCTTATAGCATATTTATTTTTGAAGTTTCCATGCAAGGTTTACAGACCTTTTGTATTCACCGTTGGGTGTGTGATCCATTTGAGTAAACATCAGATGGAAGCAGGCAGGGGGAGGGCAGAGGGGCAGCCACCAATTTCAGCTGCATCTTAGGAAAGAATTCACTTACCCTAAGGGTACACCAGAAGGGGAAGCTTGAGAATTGGAGTTTCTTGTGGGAAAAGTTGATAAACAAAGTGACCTTTGCAGGTGCTGCTGACCTGTGAGGTAGGAAGAAAACAGGTTCAACTATATATGTGGTGGACAATGTTAGGTGGGGGTACACAGCATAGAGAAAAGGAAACTGAACCTCATATAGTGAATGCCACTTTGAGGAAAGAGACCTTGGTGACCAGTGGAATCAGGAGGGATTCAGGCTTGAGCATGAAGTAAAATAACTTCAGACTTTTCATAGAAGCCAGGGTAAAACTTCACAGTTCAAAGTGCTTCTTCCCACTGCTGTCGATGTATTGGTGTGATGTTCCTTGTTTGTGTAGAACTGAATCAGTTGTGAGCAAACCGCTTATTTATGTTTGGGCATCTAGACCTAAATAATTAAATTCAGGAAAAATAACACTTGTCTGCATCTGTTGTGAAGGGCTGGCAATTGTGATGTGGAAAGAGGATTCCCTTTTCCCCAGGATGTCCATATAACTCCATCTCTGCTTTCACTGTAGTCATTCAGACTTTTCTGTCCCTGTCAGCACTACGAGCATTTAAAGCACTCTTGGCAACTGTGGAGGACAGAAGGTGGAAGTTACTTATAATGGTTTGTTTAAAGGGTTGTCATTTGAACAGCCCTTTTAAGAAAACCTCTGATTCCTTTGGTATTGTCTGAAAAAATAAAGTAGAGGTTGCTGAGTTATGTTAATTATCTCATGTGGGTGTTCAGCATCTTCTGGGGTTTCCTCGGTTCCACGAGGACCTTCACAGCATAACTGTGTGTTCTAATTATATAATCACACTTTTACACCACTTATGTCATTAAGTATAATTGCACTTACTATGTGAATTTGCCATGATCGAGCAAAACTTGCTTTGAGAAAAAGGATACAACAGAATCTTAATTAAAAGACCATTCAGTATGTAAGACAAGCTTACCAAAATGCAGGATATACTAAAGGCTGAAAACTCCCCTGGTGCACAAGAGTTTGCAAAGCCTCAATGTCTTCTTATGCACACACTTGTGAGACCTTAACCTTCATTTCCCCTCAGGTGCAATTTTTGGTGTGCATATTAAGCTCGTGTCTGTGCTGCATAGAAATCATACGAGTAGTTGAGAACTATATCATAGTTCACAAAATCATAGTAGTTAAAATAGTTCTCAACTCATAGTAGTTGAGACCTGTAGCTCTGGATGTAGGCAGATAAACCTTTGGGGATGAATTCCACCATGTTTAGCTAAGGAAATATGGACAAAATGATGTGATAGTTTTACAGGAGAGCTTGATGGTGAGTTAGTGGCTGGTGTCACCCTGCCAGTGGCTCTCTGCTCTGCTCCTGGTGCTTGTTGGGCTTTGCAGGAGTCTTGTGGCAGTGGGGGAGCAACAATAGTTTAGCTGAGCCCAAATTCTATCTTTGAGGTGGTGTGAAAATTCCTAGTACGTGTTCCACAAGCCCTCTGGTGAAGAGTAGGGTCTTTGGCCATGCAGAAATGGCCATATTCTAACTCAGCTCTCCAGATGGGTTCCTTTGGATTCTGATTTATCTTTCCTCAACTGTTGATGTGTTTTAAACAGCTGCTGCCTTTTATTCAGACCTGGCTGGAGCTCAGTGATTTATCTCAAGTTGTGAAGCTAGTTTAAGACAACTCATCAAAGGCTCAACACTAGAGTTTCTTAATGGGAAGTAATTTCCCAATCAGCATAGAACAGAACTGTAGTAATGCAGCAGAGTGGCCTTTGATGTAGCTTCAGACATACATTGAGCATAATCAGAATGCTCATTGTTTGGGTTTCCTTGTATCTAGCTGAGGAAGGATTTTGACTAACTCCTGAGGTGTTGTGAGATACTTTTGACTGAAATTTCAATTCAAAGTGATAGGATAGGATGAAAATGGAGACGTGCTGCATTAGCATAATTATATCTCTGTAGTCGTAAATATTTATATAACAACACTCCAAAGACCAAGTACAGTTAGGTGCTTTTAGTCCAATTGTTCCAAACATTCAAGAAAAACTAGTTCTTCAGTAGTTCATTCATCAAGTTATAAATAATATTTTAGAGGACTTAAGCTCGCTTTTCTAACTCTTTTTTTTTTTTTTTCCTTATTTACTCTCTTTGAGTATTTCACTCTTGGTTTCATTATGATATCCCATTAAATTTCTGGTACTCCTTACAAGAAATAAAAGCCAATTTTAGGTGAAAATTCCTTTGGGGGAAAAACATGTTTTTAAAACTCACCTGTACCTTTCTTTTTCAATGGAAGGCCTGGGGAAGGGCCGTTGTCTGCTAGATATCTCTCTTAACATATGGGCTGAATTACCCCACAAAGAATTGAGCCCCACTGTTTCAGATTGGTTACGGTGGTAAAAGCTGCCTCGTGCTGCTCCACACAAGAGGGGTGGATAAAATGCCCTTTGAACAGTGGAGATTTTTAAAAAATGTCAGTGCAGAGGGCTTGCATTTGTATTTGGCTTGCTAGACCTGCCTCTTGACCTTCTAATTACTTGATTTGAAACAGCACTGAGGGTATAATAAAACTGGAGGTTGTCTCTCGTTTGCTTTATCATAAATTAAAGCTGTTAGTTTGGCGAGGTGAAAGTCGAGGCAGAGTGTTCATTACCCCTCAAGTGACGGCTTGTCAATAGCACTGCCTTTTAGTTTGTTCTAGTCAGCACTTGCTGTGCATTTTGTGGGACCACTGGGAAATAAATACAACAAGATTATACATTTGGAATACCACAAGAGTTCATGAAGGGAAAAAAAAAAAAAGAANAAAAAAAAAAAAAAAAAAAAAAAAAAAGGAAGATAAACGATCCACTTGGTAGAGAGTGACACGCTATCTTGTGCTATTAACAAGCAGAGATAATTGCAGGGAATTGTAATTGCAGTTTGCAACTTACAGTACAGGGTGTCCGACATCAATCTTAATAGTGAACAAAGCCATTTATATGAAAAGTTAATTCACTTGGTAAGTTTTGGCTGTGGACGAGGGAGCCAACAGATGTAGCTTTTCAGAAAGTTCAAAGGCATTGGGAACATGGAGGGAGATGCTAATGTAGAAAGCCTCAGAGAAATGTGTGTTACTATTTGTAATGAAAACAAATGTCTGCCATTATATCCCAGTTTGTGTTTATTTAATAAACCATGCAGTTTTGTACGTTGAAGAAATTGTGTTTCGGAGTGTGACAAAGCCAGATTTTTCTCATAGGTTACACAAGAATAGCAATTACATGTGTAGGGAGTAAATGGGGTCTAGATTTCCGTGTATTTGAGTCTATATTCAATTTTAACTTGATCCTTTCATGAGGCAGCACTTAAAGGAGTGTGTGTGCCTGTGTTTATGTTTATACATGCGTGTTATTGACATTTTTTAATCTAAGCCTTTATTCTAGAATTCTTTACTGCTGCCCAGGGTGTTTTGTTAGGTTGCCTGCTTATAATGACTAGATTTTGAGCTGTATCTTTAAACTGGCTTACATAAAATGAAACTTTAATTGTGAAAGCCCAACAGCCCTTTTAATGGAGATGATAATCCTGCTTTCCCTGACCACCTCACGGTGCCCTAAAGTCTGGAAGAGATTTGTGCAGCCCCTGTTTTCTGTGCTGTGGGCGAGATGGCTTCACTTGAACAGGAATTATCCTTTTCTCAGTGCTGTGTGCAGTCCCTGGTGCTCATGAAAGGGCAGAGGACTCCCTGAGCTGCAGAGTCATGATTGAACACTTGCTGTCCTGCTCTGGAATGCACAAAGTGCGTTTGTGGGTGACCATCGATAGGGTTCCAAAATGCAGGGTGAACATGCTGACTTTTGGATAGTTATTTGTCAAATGGTAAAAACCTCCTAAAAACATGTTGAATAATTGCTACCTTTTTTAGAATGGGGAAAAGACTGAGGGGGAAGGGGGCTGAGGAGGAGGAGAGGGAGGTTTGACTTAGTCTATCCCCTTATATATCCAGACCCCCTTCAGAGGGTTCATCCAGCCCAGACAGGAGTCTCCTTAGAGAGGAGAACATCCTTATGAGAGAGCAGCGGTAGTTCAGACATAAATCTTGGGTAGAATTTCACCTATTGTGAGCTCCTCCAGTTCTACTAAGTTGGTCTGGGCTTCAGTAAAGATTTATCCCATTAAAAATTGCAATCTTAAACCATTAGTGTTGCAATGTGGGGGTAAACTAGTGATAGTTAGTAGCAGGCTTTGAAATTTGGTAGTAAATACTTGGCTGTCATTTGTAGAATGGGGTGCAGAAGATAAAAAAAACTTCACTTTTTTGCTGGTAATGAATTTCCTCCTGTAAAACAATGTCCTGTGTCTGACAGAAATTGGCAGGAGAGGTAATTTGAGACACTCAGTTTAGAAATGATGTGTATAGTTTTCCATTTGTTTTAGCAAAAGCTGCCTATAAATCCAAGGGGTGTTTTGACAGCCAGTCTTTCTGAATGTACAGCATTCAGTCCAAATTATATTTGATTTACTTTTCCGTAGATAAAAGCAGGATTATTAAATATGTATAAAGTTATGCTTGGTTTTATCAGGAGCAAGCTTCTCTGCAGATGTGAATATACTGACGAGTGTAATTCATTTTTACAGAGAAGGGTGTGTGGTGCTTCCTGGATATATTTATTTTATTATATGTTATATATAATATAATTTTTATATTGTAATAATTTTATATATAATTATGTATAATATATATAATTATAATAATGTTATATATTATATATATTTTTTTGCCTTCTTTTTCTCCTTAGCTTTGTGACATATTTCATGCATTACTCTATTAAGAGAACACCTATCCCAAACACTCCAAACCAATTGAATCCTGCAATGTATGATTGGTCTGTAACCCGTTCTACCCAGGGGGATGGAGGGCAACCTGTAGCATCCCTGCCCCTGGCAGAGGTGGGTGGGATGGCATGGAGCTAAATCCAGCAGTGGTGATGCTGGGTCCTAGCAAGGGTCCATCAGACTCTACCTGTTCTA